>CAUYPK010134229.1:0-34916 GCA_963574355.1 Loris lydekkerianus | reverse complement strand
CAGGAATGGAAGAAAAAGTATCCAATGTACTCAGCCCTACTATGAAGCTAAACTATAGCTTTCACATGAAGGCTATAACCCAACTATACCACAAGACTATGGGGAAAGGACCAAGGAAGGGGAAGGGAGGGGGGAGGTTTACGTGGAGGAAGGGTAGTGGGTCGGGCCACATCTATGATGCATATTTTTATTTATAATAAAAAATAAATAAATAAATAAATAAAAATATAGGGCTAACTGACTGGAAAGTATTTAGTTTCAAATTACATAAACTAGCTCAAACAAAAATAACACTTATTATCAGGATAATATATTTCTTACACAATTAATGACAAGTCTCAGAAAAAAACTTGAACTTGGAACTTGAATACCATGAAGACTCAGCATGTACATATTTATATGTGTATTTAGCTGTTTGTGCCCATTCTGCTTTTCTTTCTTTGGGGGCTTCATTTCTGCATTTAGTTATATGCAATTGACCTTTGAACAATACAGGTTTTTACTGCTTGAGTTTGCTTATACGCAGATTTTTTTCAACAAAATGCCAAGTGGAAAATACAATATTCATGGGATGGAAAACAACATATATGAAGCACTGACATTTTTTGTACCTGGTTGACTGCAGAACTTGCATATTCTGCAGATTTTGGCATAGACAGAAGTCCTGGAACCAATGACCATGTAAAGTGAGGGACCCCTATACTGGCTTTCTTCACCTTGTGCACCTTGTGAAACCTGGCTGCCAACAGCTCTGTGTTTTGTGTTATATAACTTGAGCCACTGAAGGCAGGCTGGCCCGACATCCTCTTTGGTACTCCATAATTTAAGCATTGGCTCAGCTACTGTCTACTGCTGGACCAGTCACTTACTGATAGGGAAGTGGGTTATATGAAAACATTATAGGCCCTGTGAGGACCATATTGATCAAGGGCAGAATGGACAGATGTAGAAGGTGGGGGGTTCTGCAGAAGAAATGAGGGAGCTTCCTGGCAGTCAATCCACTGTGTGTCAACAACATGTCAAGTACGTTTCCTTCCTACAAAGGTCATTATATAGTGATCCACTATGTATGGCCAGTGTTGGAAACTTCTTTGATTTGAACCTCCAAGAAATGCATGATTCATTGGAAGCAGTTTGCATCAAATTAAGATGTGTATATCTTTTATTATTCTAAATAAACTCGCTCTCAATGTGACTTTTGTTTTCTTGTTATATATTCCATTATACTAGGTGCATATTTTAAAATTTATATTTTTATTATATGTCTGTAATTTGCTAGCAAAATGTTTCCACAATTTAACAGAGGTTAATTGCTTTCTCCTTATGTCTTCAGTATAATGGCAGTAAATGGGTGCTTGGAGAACCTGTCTATGCACAGACAATTTTTCAAAGTAACAGAGCTGTTGATTGCCACCTGCCCACTGATGTTCACCAATTTGATATCATGGACCTGATGGGTGAAGAACCAAATGGGAAGTGGCAATTAAAGGTAAAAAACTAAAATGACATTTTCATACTTATGAAAAGATTTTATACATAAAATTTCTTAAGGAATTTGTGAGGTTACATTTTAGAATGAATTGTCTTATAGAGCTATATCTTGTAATCTCTACAGGTATCTAATGATGGTTATAACTTTAGTAATCCGAAAATAATGACCATATATAATGGTGCTTGTCAGGTTTGTGGTCTCAATGAAAGTGACTCCTGTACGATAAAGGTACGTATCTCTTCACTTACTGTCACATTTACATCATAGTTATTTTCATTTTCCATGCGGTTGACATATACATTATAGTTTTCCACCTTCATATCAAAAGGACTATTAGAGAAAGACTTCCTCAAGTTTATATAAGATAATCAAAGTTGTTACTCTGCCTCTAACTCTGATTAAAATGGGAAGGACGAAGTTTCTACCTTTAACATTTCACGGTGGCAGATAGTTTATTCCTAAAAAAGAGAAGAAGCGTTCCAGGTTGAATTGTACATTCCTTCACTCTTACATGCTTTATTTTTTCAGTACTAATAATGATTTTCCAGTACGGTATCTCTTTATGGTTACTTAGCCTTTTTTTGGGGGGGGAGGGGAGGAAGGAGGTGGCAAAATGCATTTGGGTAGAATTTGTAAAATGTGTAAGGCTAGCACTTTTCCAAGGAGCTTTTTTCTGGCAACTGAATACATTGGACCAGGCAATCACCCATTTAGATTACAGAACAGCAGCAGAGCCTGAGTTGAGTCCTCAGAGACACAGTCTCTTCTTAATATTTGTCTAGCTTGTTTGGCTTATTGACTGAGCTTTCTCACATGTGAATTACAGATTTACCAGACACCATGGATCTCATATCACTTGGATTTTCAAAACTGAGGAGCATACAAATAATAACATTGAAAAGTATTATCTTTTAATTTTTGAGTCCTTTTTTCTTGAGATGATCCATAAATCATGTTAATGGTAAATTTTTAAAGGTGGTGGGGAAATTTTAAAAAATAATAATTTTGTTTTTGAGAAAGTTGATTTTTATTTCCCCCCAAATATTTCATTTCCGCATACCCATATGTACTTTTAAAACACGGTTTTCAAGTTTGTTTTATCCTTTTGGGGACATTTTGTTCTAATTTTTGTCCAACATTCCAAATGATACCGAAGGGGTGTTATAAAATGAGCAAAGTTTATATATCCTGAATAGGTCTTCTTCCTAAGTTAAATTACATTTAATGTTCTTTCTGTGTGTTTCAGCATCTCTTTAAACTCTTGTGTAATAACATACATTATCAAATGTGGATAATATGCCATTGTTCTGGTCTAGTTTTCCTGTGTTCACAGGACACAGTGGATGTTAGGGAAGGAAAGATAAGTATAAACTAACATGGTTTTACAGATTGTGTAGGAAAAAAAAGTCAGTTTCTTTCTTTATAAATACAGTACTGCCAACATGATTTCAAAAGTAAAAAAGAAAAGATAATACAGGTTTTCTTCCTTGTATTTATAAGCTATAAGGTATAATTTTGTGCAGAAATACAACTTATATGTATTTACCTAGTTTTTCTAAATTGATCAATTCCATAAACATTTACATACAGAGATAATAACTTGTTTTCTAATATGCATTCATGATTATAAGATATAAAAATAATCAAAAGAGATTTATAGTTTCATTGAATTGTCAATACATATGTTGCTATCCTTTGATGTATAATTCTTTTTCTATACACTAACTATAGCTGTATATTTTTTGTTATTTTCCTTTTTGAAAACTTCTATTAGGAAGACATTTGCATTATTGATGGACTCTGCTACAGTGAAGGAGATAAAAATTCAGCCAGCTCTTGTTTGATCTGTAGACCCAAAATTTCAAAATTTACTTGGTCAGTTTTAGAAAGTAAGTTATTCTTTATAAATCCAAATAGTTCTTATATAGAACATTTTTAAAGTGGTTTTAAGTCATCAGTTACATAAATGTGTTTAAGATGGATGAATTCTATGTTTAATTTAGCATGTCTTCTAACTATATAATTTACTTTTTTAGAAGTAAATATAAGATGGGAAGATTTTATATATATATTATATATATAAGTTATATACATATACACAAAAATTCTATGATTATACTGCAACAGGGTATTGGATATTTATTTCAACATTTCATAAGGAAAAGAAATGGAAATATTAGAAGAAATGAGAATTGTGAATTCAGTTACACATAATTTCCTATTTTTATCCATATCTCTGCTCAGTTATGTGACAAGGCATAGGTTCATTACCCGTTAAATAAGGTGTGTGGACTTGACAATCTATAAAGTTCCTTCCACTACTACCATTCTGTGATGTGATGAGTATAATATTGAGTACAGATAATTTGGGATAGTTTACCCCAAATTATAGTCATGTACCATCTAACCTATTCCCTTTCCTGAGCACATCTAAGTATGATCACACATGGATGCCCACATTCTCTCTCCTTATGGGGAGACCAGGCATTATTGGATACAACAGGGCACAATTATTCTCTGCCATTAATTTTATCTAAGGAGTCATAAAATTTTGTATTTATTCAGTGCTTTTCAATATCATTATACATGTTATTGGATGTGCAAATTTTATTACTGTGTTAAACCATTTGCCAGATGATTCATTACTTTGGTGCAAGATTCATGGACTAGTGTGGAAAAATAATGGAAATTTGAGAAAAATAATTAGCACAAGAGATAGGGAAGACACAATATAACTTCTGAATAGGTGTATGTTTTTTAATAACTGTATGATTGATTTGTTATAGATTCATAGTGTTTAAAGATAAGTGGTCATAAAAATATCATCTGTTTCCAATCCCTTGCATGGAGGATGAGGAAATTAAGATCAATAAATGAGGGTCTTTATGTACAGATACCTGTACAGAGGGAAGAATAGGAACCAGAACTTCAGTCTCTTGGCATCAGTGTTCTGTCAGTGCATGAGGAGTGTGTGTGCCCAGTAAATATAATGAGCCTACTCATTCCATCTGTTAAGCCAGTGGGTAGGATGGTGGACATTTAAAAATATAACATGATTAAAAAAAAAGGCTTAAAGTGTTTCATGGGCATAAAGGGAATTCTATGTGTCCTCAGAAATATCCCCTTTTCTAGAGTGTGAGCTTGGCCACTCCATGCTCCTTTGAGGAGGAGAAGATGAGAATGATTAGTGGCTCCTCATTATTAGAGCTGGGGAGGCAAGTACAGCAAGGAACAGTCAGGGGAGCCTGAGCAGTTATGGGTAGCAAGGGAGTAACAGAAACAGAGGTGTAGAGGGAGAAAGTGAGGCTGAAAAGAACAGATTGCAAAGGAATGAGAGTGAGAGAGAGCAGGTACTGAGGTGGTCAACATCAAGAAGTAATCTAAGACAGAAGCCGTACCTAGTCTGGGCCGTGCACGTGTACAGGCGTTTGTACGTTCCATGCTGTGTTCAAAGTGCATTCACATCTCATCGCAAAACCTGAGATCTCACACCTCTCAGTTCCTTTTTCATTTTCTAAGAATAGAGTTGAATTTACTCAGAATGTTAGAAGAAAAAAGAGGAAAGCAGTTAATAGAACTTCTAGCCAAGCTCAGTCTTTATCAAAGTGCCTGTCCCTGTGGGAGCTCTCAGAATCACACACCTTCCCTTTTCTGCACAGGTACAAAGTTAAGTGTTTTCTCTGTTACAGACAACCAACCCCCAGTGATTCAAACATTGCAAGACAAATTACAGACCTTTTATGGGGAAAACTTGGAGTACCAGTTCATGGCCTTTGATCCAGAAGGTTCTGACGTCCGTTTTACGTTGCACTCTGGTCCCGAGGGAGCAAGTGTTTCCTCTGCAGGACTTTTTATGTGGAAAACAGAGTCAGAAACTCCCAAGCAATTCACTCTACGCCTTAATGATGACTGTGGTGCAGAAACGACAATCATGATTGAGGTAATATTGGAGGGCAAACATGTTACTTTAGCAAATTCTTTAGCAAATGTAACAACTTTATTTAAAATTTAAAATACAAGTCCTATTATTAATTGTTAAGAGCAATGGTATTATTAAATGTTGCATGGAAATTGAAACTGCCAAAACTTTATTCTTTGTTAGAATTTAGAACCTCAGAAAGAGTCTCAAGCCCAGAAGCGTTTAATCTAAATTACTAATTTCTGCAGTGTTTTATTCTGCACTTAATTATGACAAGGATGAAGAATTCATTTAGTCCCCCCCCATGAAAGATCTGTGATTAATCTAAGCTTAATAATTGTATCCTTTTCCTTCAAATGAAAGAATCTGAAATGTTGAATTAAAAATAAAGATTATAAATATGACTTGAAATAACTATTAACAGCTATAATTCTTTTCTTTACTGGCTTTTCTTTCGGTTCCAGTCATGAGCACATAAATGTTTTTTTTTTTTTTTTTTTTGTGCACTTTATTCACTTGAAATTGAGGTTACACTTTCACACAGAAGCAACATTATGGAAAGCATCTGTATTCTCTGCCATGTTAACAGTGATTCAAGCGTCCATAGGCTCCTGGATTTGTGGATAACCCAGGTGACTAACTGCTCTCCAATTTAATGAATTTTTTTCAGATATTCTGCTTGCATTATAGAAATTGATCATCTTGTAATTTAAAAAAAAGTTATGCCTAGCATTCATATTATGACTGTGCTCTTGAGACTGGGCATAACTGCCTTATTAAACTATTTTTGAATACCATTCTATATTAAATGTGTAGTAAATATGTGTGATACAGTTGTACTTATATTTAATAAGTTAACATACATGCATGGCATTATTTTAGGGTTTAAACTGAAGATAATCGGGTTGAAAATAAAGCATTTGCCTTTTTTTGGTTTTTGGTAGGTGACTGTGAAGTCTTGTAATTGCTTAAATGGTGGATCCTGTGTGTCTGATACAAAATTTCCTCCAGGGAGGGGAATGTACCTGTGTGTCTGCTTGCCTGGCTTCCAGGGCAGTCTTTGTGAAGTGGACGCCAGGGGGTGCCAATCAAACCCCTGTGGCCTTGGCAGATGTATCAGTGGTTTTCACAGTTATTCCTGTGATTGTCCACCTGAGCTCAAAGGTAAGATTTCATCCATCATGAAATAAATTAGAGAGGAAAGTTGCTTTAAACACTCATTTAGAGATTACTCAGGCAAATGGATGGCTCTGAAAATTTTAATACACATTTTTAAAATTATAGTTAAAGTTATTACAAATACATATTCTATCAATATCTCTTATTTTGTTAATTGTAAGTTACTTAAATATAATATGGAAATTTGACCAGTTTTTATAATTGTAATAGCAATCTAGGAACCTTCAAAGCAAGTAAGCTACCTATATTTGGTAGGTAGACATGTATTTAAATTTATTATTATTGAAATATATTATAATAGTATGAAATAAAGACATTATGCCATGGAAATTACAAAAATATTATCACTCAAAAGAAATTTTATTGATAATTTATAAACTTAGAAATATCATAGTATAGAGTTGAAATCAAATGAAATGTTAACAAATTCACTAACTCATTAATTATCCTAAAATGTCTGATTCCAAAACTAGGTATAACTATCAACTTTTAATTTCCTAAGGCTTTTTAAAAACTCAAATATCAATATTTTTAAATAAATATGAACATGAAGTAAGTAGACATGCAGTCACTGATATTTTCTTGAAGATGCCTATTTTAATATTACAGTATAACTAAGCAGAATATTTACATGTCTTCTGATTTTTTTTCAGCATTTTAAAACAAAAATTTTATCATTTGGAACTGTGCTGTAAACTATATTTGAAAAAAATTCAAATGTTGATTGCTTCATGAATTTTATTCTAATAAGGGCTATTATCCATATGTGACTATGAATTCACTCATTTGAATAAGTTATTAAACATTTCAAAGGGCACCAACATATCTCAAAAATTTTTGAGGAAAGGCTGACTTTGCTAACACATTGTAAAATTTTCTTAAATTTTCAGAGCCAGTTCAATAATTGGATTAAACAATTTGTCCTTAATCTACGCAGGAAAACATTCTTAATAATTTTTTAAAAAATCATTACATCTTTAAACAAAGTACTAATTACTGTTATAAAATGATAACTTTTGCCTTCATTATTAATGGAATTCTTTTTTTTTCTTTTTTTTCCCTTTTATTAAGTCATATACACATAGATCATGAATACATTTATGCATATGTGGGGTACAATGTGTTGTTTTTTAATCCAATTTGGAGTGTTTACATCAAACTAATTGATACAGCTTTCGCCTCATTTACTTGATTATTCTGTTAAGACATTTATGTTCTACGTTTGACAGATTTGACTTGTACCCTTGCAATATGCTCCATAGGTGTAGTCCCACCATTTACCCTCCCTCTGTCAAACCTCCCCACTCCTCTCCCTTCCCACTCCATTTCTCTCCTTCATCCTGGGCTATAGTTGTGATCTATCTTACATAAGAAAGTGTGAGTAAATATAAATTGGTTTCATAAAAGTACTGAGTACATTGAATACTTTTTATTTCATATTAATGGAATTCTTATGTCATTTTATCTATAAGAAAAATCTTATATACTTGAATGGTCTGGTTTAGTATTATATAATATCTAATTAAGGACTTTCTATTTGATTACATAGTGATTTTTTTTAAAAAAATCATACTTCTTTCACCATATGCATGATAGCTCTTTTGGAGCAAAGAGAATATATATAAAGAGTACAAGTCACATAATAAGAAGTCAAATAATATCTTTCAAATTAAATTAATTTGAACTCAATCTATATTTTGTCTAGGCAAAAATTGCCAGGAAGATATTGATGAATGTGAATCTAAGCCTTGCTTTGTAGGAGCAAAGTGCCTGAATACCTTTGGCTCCTATCACTGTGGTTCGTGTCCAAAAGGATTTTATGGTGATGGAAAAATATGCCATGGTATATGTTCCTATTTTCTGCTATGAGATGATTTTTGCTGCATTTAATTAATTCAAATCACACACTTCCTTTCTGTTTTTTTTATGCACTTATTTGTTCTATATATATTAAAGATCATGCAACTGAACTAAATACAGAGAATGAAAAAATAAATGAAACATGTTCTTCAACTTAATAAGTTATTTGGAGTGTATAATAGCAGGGCATGTGTCTAGTCATCACATAGTACAATAGGGTGTTCTCTGTCTTTCGACAGAAGTGCCTGGAGGGACTAGTCGGAATACTACACAGGGCATTAGGTCTCCCTAGAGGGACTAGTAGGAGTACTACACAGGGAATTATGTCTACCTGGAACAATAACAAAAAATGTTAAAATGGAAGTGTCTAGATTATACTAGATACATGAGAGGTGAATCTCATATATCAGATCAAGAGAGAGAAAGGCATTCCAGGCAGAAGGACTAGCATGAGCTAAGGTACAGAGGCAAGTAACATCACGGCACTCTGGGCCCTATGAAGAGTTCACTGTGTCAGTGGAGCTGCTACAAGAACTGAAGCTAGAGAGGGAGGCAGCAATGAGACCACTGAAAAGTGTGGGAAGTCCCTTAAAGTTTTAAAGTAAGAAAGAAACATGATAAAGGTTACATTTGAGGAGTTGAATTATTCAAGTTGTAGTGTGAACCACTATGGGTAAGGAACTGTGTAAGTCTGAAGGTAGGAAGATAAGACTATAAGTGTATTTCAAATATACAGAAAAAAAAAACCCATAAAAATAGACTGACCTATGATGAGGAGGCAATGAAGAAAGACATTTTTCAAAAAGACGGGTTGATAGTACTTGGTTAGTGCTTGGGATTAGCATGGTAGGCAAAGATATGGAGTTTGATTTTAGGTAATACATGTGTAAAATGGGCATTTACATTGCTATGGACTAAATTTTGTTCCCCTATCCCAAATTCATACATTGAAGTCAATTCTCCAATTATGGCTATATCTGGAGATTTGGAGCAAGAACATAATTAAGGTTAAATGAGGTCATAAGGGTTGAACTCAGATCCAACAGGATTAGTGTCTTTATATGAGCAGGCCCAGATATCTATCTCTCTCTCTCTCTCTGCCATGTGAGGAAATATCAAGGGAGTGGCCATCTGTAAGCTAGAAAGATAACCTTCACCAAAAACTGAATTCATTGGTACCTTGTTCTTGGACTTCCTAGTCTCTGGAATGGGAAAAAAATTCATTTTTTTTTTTTTTTTTTCTGTATTTTTGTACAGGAGCCCAAACTTACTAAAACACACATACAACATATAGAAAGAAGAAATTGTTTTGGAAGGGAATGATAATGATTTCAGTTTTGATAGATAAAAACTGGAGTAACCATGTGGAGCTCGGGAAGGAGGGTTTGTTAAAGATTTAATTTTTAAGGTCATCAGTCAGAGGATGGAGTTGTCCAGGGAGAACACTTAGATTTAGAAGAAAGTGGACAAAAAGAATTGGTGGACTTCAACATTTTACAAGATTAAACGAGAAAAATGTCACAGAATATAGTGTCAATGATCCATATCTTTGGCATAATTAAGTGATTAGGACTGTATTTTGATGGAAGAGATGTATATGATGGACTATCACCTTGAGCTTCAAATTCAGGGGACTGCCTAGCCCTGAACATCGCAGACAGGGTAACACCTGGAAGGATGGTAAGGGTCATTTCCTACTATTTCAGTGACTCACACTTTCCCCTCAGTAGCCCATTCCTAATAGTCACACCTTCCACATTTTGCACTGAAGTGATCTAAAAATATTTCTATTAAAAAAAAAAAAAGAGGACCATTCCATCAGTAAAACCTTTGTCAAGTGGCACTTAAGAAGGAGGCAAGTTGAATCAAATCCCATTGTACACGAGCGACTAATATATTTCTTAACATTGTCAGTCACTTGTGTATTGTGGGAAGATACCAATTAATACAAAAGAATTGGTTGTTGGTGGCATTCACTTAATTTTATAGTGGGTGCCAGAATTGATAAATATAAAAGTAAATAAAGCCAAGTTCATATTCTTGAGGTTATTGGTAATAAGTGAGGGAAAAAAAACACATAAGAATTGATAGCGTGAGGGCCAAAGTTCTGTGGGAGAAATCCAGATGGACGAAATCAGCCGAGTGGGTGAACGTTACTGAACAGAGGTGTGTTAGCATGCATTGCCATACCAGAGTACCACAGAATGGGTGGCTTAAACAACAGAAGTTTATTTTCTCATGGTTCTAAAGCCTAGACATTCACGATCCAGGAGAGAACAGGGTTGGTTTCTGGCGAGACCTCTCTTCCTGGCTTGCAGATGGCTGCCTCTCTGGGTCGTGCCTCTCATGTCTTCTCAGGGTCTCTTCCTCTTCTTATAAAGACCCTAATCCCACAGGATTAGGATGCCACTCTTACAACTTGACATAATCTTTATTCCCTCCTTGAAGACTCCATCCCTAAATGCAATCACAGTTAGGGCAAGGGCTGTAGCGTGTGAATTGGTTGTGTGTTGGAGAGAAGACACAAGTCCATCCATACCAGAAAAGTTTGCTGAAGAGATGACATTAAAGCTAGTTCTTTAATCTAATTTGTAGAGTCCAATCCAAGTGGCACTCGTATTGCATGTTATTATTCACGAGGCTTTGGTTTTATAACAATTTAACCCTGACTTGTTTGTCATGTACTTATAGTTGAAGCAGAGTTTTTAAATGGATTTACTACACAAATGGTGCTTCTCACAAGGTCTGACAAAAGTGTAATTAAGGAAGAGGATGATATGAATGCCAAACAGAGCGAGAGGCATGGTAAGCCAGCAAACAGGAATGCCTTTAGGAAGCAATAATCATAGTGAAAATCTAACGACAAGTAATACTTCCCATTTATTTTCCAGGAGATCAACATACTTATTCCTCAGATTTTTGTTTCTTAGAAAGAGCTAAAGATCATATAATGTGGCGGTTCTCAACCTGTGGGTCATGACCCCTTTTTAACAATGAAAATACATTGTGGCACTAGGAAGGTTGAGATCTACTGCTATAATGCAATTTAAAATAAAATTTTATTTATAAAATAAATTGTATAAATAAAATTTTTGATAAAATATATTTTATCAGCAATTATATTCTCTTACTAATTTATTGAATCCTCTAGTTCATATTTTAGAAAAATGCATTCATTTGTTTTGATTCTGTGGCTATGTAGTGCATTTTAATATCTGTAAGGCAAATATGCCTTCATTATTCCTGTATTCTGTAACTTTTTAGATATCCCATATACATATCATCGTAGAACACCAAAGTCATTATACTTTAAAAGAAAAAAATGTACTCTACTGATATTCATTTGCTAGCATATGCTCCCTCCTTCCTTTCTTCTCCTGTAATTTTTGTAATCAGAAGTTTCAGTTCTTCTCTACTTCTTTCTCCAATCCTAAAAACAAAAACCTCTCCTGAGGACATGGTTCCCTTAAAGCAGTTTGAGGCTGGAAAGAGCAGTCCCTGGTAAGACAGAGCAGTTCCCTGGAAGATTGCTGGTCCAGGGCCCTTTTGTTGGTTAACACTAACTTGTATTAACCTTTTTCCTGCATGTTTATGTTTTGGGCTATATTTGGTGTACTCTTTTTTCTCTATTAGTCTGAATTACTATGCTTTTGATTTTAGGAAGCCCTCAAAATTTTCAAAAATCTTTTGCTGCACTTGTTACCAACTATAATAAGGATTATTTTTCATTGTTTTTGGTTTGTTTTCTTCTGATTTTGAGTTGATTTGGGTTGGCTTTCTCTGTTTTCATATTATAAAAGGTTTGGGAAACATTGTGCATGATGACTGTGTAAATCAAACAATAAATTAGAAACAAATGTATAAAAACACTGCTTAAATATGCCCATACTCTAATGTTTATTAGAGTTTCCATACCAAAGAAATAAAAAGCATTATTAGGGAATAAAGTAACTTGGAAGGTAGAAATAAACTGTGGTCTCTCCTAAAAAAAAAAAAAAAAAACTAAACTAAAAATGTTTTAATTCCTAGTTTTCCAAAGAAGAAAGATGGGGAGATAAAATCTCATTTTGTCATGTTGGTAAAATTAGTATGTTAAACCCGAGAATTGGGGTCCCCAATGACCACATGAGAGAGCCAGACACCCATACAATCACGCGAGGGCGTTTATTCAAGCTGCAGCCTGGACTGTCAGCACCCCAGATCCAGCTGGGACCGAGAGCCCGTGCTCTCTGCATGAGAGGTTTTTATGAGGGGGGTATGGGGTGAGGGGTGTGGGAAGCAAAGCTGATAGGGTCCCACCAATCTTAACGGGGGTGTGTGGGGAGAGTGGTGATGCACTCCGGGAGATAGGGACATATCCCGAGAGATAGGGACACATCCCAGGAGATAGGGAGTGGTGTGGTTTATTAAGAAATGAAACTAGGAGCTTTCAGGTTTTCTCCAAATGGAGGATGAAAGCCTAAAAGGCCAAAATGGCATCACTGGGTCCTTCAATTACAGCACAGTTCTTTGTCATGTAAAATGGCATTTATAACTCACCAGCTTTTATTTAGGCTTTAGCTCCTGTCTTCTCCCTTATAGGCAAAATTACTTACTCACTCTTCTATATTCCTGTAGGCTTCATTTCGCAGTTGTCATAGCTCTCATTTCGTAGCATCAGAGATTGTCATAATGAGTTGCTTACATGTCTATATCTTTGCGATTCTCTGAGTTGTTCAAGAATAGCAGCTGTGATTTCCTTTGCTTTTAGGCTAATGTATATCAGATGATTAATAGATATTTATTGGCTATTTCTAAATCTTAATAAAATTATCAATTATTGTTCCTTACCCTTTATACTATTTAACATTATCTGTTAACTTGTGCATCCAACTTGTGTCATGGCATCTTATCACTGCAAGGTTCCTAGTATATTGTTAAACATGTTGTAGGTGCTAAGTGAAGGAATGAGTTACTTAACCACCAAATATTGTGGCTAGAACAGAATATTAATGAATGTTATTGACTAACATTTCTATTTCTTTTTTGGCTGTTTAGACATACATTTTCAGCCACCATTGACAGAACATTCACCAATTGGTACAGGCTTTACCCACAGACCTGCTACTATCAAAAAGTTCTTGAACACAACTGACATCTCCAGCTTGTCACTGAAATCAGTTACAACTCAAATGGATAATTCACAGAAGGCTATTTCCCATCAGAAACCAGGTTTTGAATATGTGAATCATCATCTCAGTGTAAATCTCAATCTGGATGAGATGGAAGTTCCAACGAAGAACAGTAGTTCTTTAAGCATTAACCCACGTACCTTTCATGGTGAAGTGAAGGATGTTGTCCACAGCACCATTCAAACAGAGACAGGAGGGTATACTTATAAAACTTCCCAAGGTTACATACAGTATAAAGATGAGCATGCATCAGTGGTGACTAAAGCAAACACTATTTTGCCAGAAAAGTTTGAATCAATCAAAATATCAGCTTGTGCTGAATCTCCTTGTTTCCTTGGTGTTTCCTGTGTACCAACCACAGAGGGTCACTTCAAATGTGGACGTTGCCCCTTTGGGTATTATGGAGATGGTATCAATTGCAGAGGTAGTGTTACCCTCTTCAGAAGATACAAACAAAACTATCTAGTTCAAGTTTAAGAATTTAGAAGATATGAATTTTTATTTACTAATTTCTATTTATTTTACTAATTTCACTTATTTCCATTTATTTACTTTGTCATTTGTGTATATTGTATTCTAATCACATTTTAAAAATATAAAAGTAGGCATTCTAAGTTATTTCTTTTAAATAATGTAATATTATATAGTATCATAACTATAAAATATTTATTATAAATGCATTTTAGTACCTACTGTGTTCCAGGGTCTGTAGAAACATTTTGTATCAATTGTGTCATATAATCCACATGAACTCCACATATTGAGTGTTTTTTCCTACCTCACAGATGAGAAAGCAGAGTTTTGGAGGGCTGAATGATTTTCCTGCCATTTAGTAGCTAAGGAGATAAAACAAAGATGTGAATATAAGTCTAATTAACATTGCCTTCTGGGTTCTTTTTAGCTCCCAGTGGGCACTTACCACACTAAATGAAATGACTGATTCTGACATATATACTTCTTTGCATATGCTTGGTTTCTCTGCAGCCCTCACTTTTTTTGGGATTAAAACAAGTTGTATATTGTTTTATTTTTTTTTAAGTGTTGTTTTTTTTGAAAAGTTGAAAATGTAGTTTACTGAAAGATATGTGTCCTCACACAGAACAATAGTAAAAATCCAGTCTAAAAGTTTCAATAAATGTGTAAATAACTTTAACAATATATGTAGGAAATATAGGAAGCTGAAGTTACTGCCTTGGGTTATGTATAAACTGCATCCACTATTTTGTGTAGGACATTCATTCTTAAGGCAGAAAAACTGAATGACAGACATGTAACAACCTGGTTCCTACATCCAAGGTTCAAACTCAGAGCAGAGTCAAACCGATAGATTTCTTGCTAATGAGGATTTACCTGTGGTGATCATGTCATTCTTAAGAGTATGTTGTATAAAAGCATACATTTGAGAGAACATAAAAAGATAAATTTTAAGACAGACAAATATGACTTTTCAGCAAGATTTCTCATAAGACTAAGCATTATATTATAAGGTGAAAAAAAAGTATTGTTTCTATCTTTTCACAAGTATTAGCATTGTTTTCTCTAATGCAAGTTATATTTCTGGCGCTGACAACATAGAAGCTGTTTTTGCATTATTGTTTTGTTATTGTTGTTTTGTTTGTGTTTTGGTTTGTTTAAATCCAAGCTTAAAAAAGAGAGCTATTAGCATATTCCAGTGTCCTTGGTATTATATAGTTGAAAAAAGTAAAAAAATTTTTCAACACCTACATGTTTATAATAAAACTCCGTATTATTAACAAATAAAACAACTTCATGCATTTCCATTACCTCAAGAAGTGTTAAATGCCAAATAGAATATATCAAGTAGTTACAGAAGCTTCAAGAATACAAACTGGTAGCTTATGATGTATTCTGGGCATCTTGCTCTTTGAAATTCTGATTCTCCCTGTCATTCACCAACATTTCAGATTGATATCTGAAATTTCATTGTCTTATGAAAAAAGACTGTAATCCCAAGTACATGTAGCAGCTATCTCCAATGTCAAGTTCTGCTATGGAAGTAATACATTGGTACTTCTCTCTTGACCTATTATTTTCCTAAGTCATTTTAGAAATAAAAAAATAAAGAAAAACACAGCAATAATATTATTGGTGAATATAGTGGTGGTTGTTTAAAGCAGTATCAAAATATTAAAATTTCAGAGAATTTTACTTTTATTATAATGGGCTATGTGTTATATATATCAATAATTCAGCCTTTTTTCCTTGGTTTTTGCAGCTATTTGTAGACATCCATGTGGAAAAAATGGGGAGTGTGTTGCCCCAAATATATGCAGGTGTAAACCTGGTTACATTGGTTCTAACTGCCAAACTGGTAGGTATATCAATTCATTAGTTTGCATAGTGAATTTTATTTAGCAATTTATATTTCTAAAACCTGAGCTTTATTTTATACAGCTGTATGTCACTCTTATTGCAAAAACCATGGAAAATGTATTAAGCCTAACATTTGTGAATGTCCTCCAGGACATGGTGGAGCAGCCTGTGATGAAGGTGATATAAAAGTCAACTTCTAGGGCTAAGATACAGTAATTTTTATTAAAATAATTTAAGAATATAACTCAGTTTTACTGTGTATATGCTAATACATATTTATTAATGCTGATTTAGTAGTCTAAGTTTTTTAATACTCATTAAAAATGATTTAAGGATTTAAAGTACTTAAATTTCTGAAATTGGAGATCCAAAGAGCAATAGCTTATTTGTTGTTAGTAAAATTATCTTTCAAAATCTTTTTTTTTTTTTTTTTTTTTGAGATTTAGCGATAAGGTACCGTGTCTCTACAGGTATTCAAGCAAAAGGCATTTACTTGTTGAATGACTTATCAAACATAGTTCCAAGGAGGTGTTAAATGCTGAATAATTAAGGTATAAAGTAATAAGAAAAATCTTTAAAAATGATTTTTAAAAATACATTCAGAGCCATAAAATTTCATTGCTTTGGTTCAAATTGTTTTAAGTGGAGAATTATTAAATGGCATTTCTGAATGTGGGCGATGTTTTACAGAAATAAATTTGCTATTTTTAAAACACCATTTTAAAAGAATATACTTTCATAGATGGTACATAGCATTATGAGTAAACTGATAGTCAAATTCTTTCATGAGTAGGAAAACTACAAATTAACACATTAAAGTGAATTTATAGTGAACTAACTGAAGCATTTAATATCAATTGTATGTTAAAATTACTATGAAAATCTATAAGTATTTTGTTTTTAGGGCAGGAATACATATGTACAAATCTCATTTTTCCATAAGTTGGCCACAAGTTTTTTTCTTTTTTTGAGACAGAGTCTCACTATGTCCTCCTGGGTAGAATGCTGTGGCATCACAGCTCACAGCAGCCTCAAACTCTTGGGCTCAAGCAATTCTCCCTTGGCCTCAGCCTCCCAAGTAGCTGGGACTACAGGCACCGCCACAACACCCAGCTATTTTTTTGTTGTCATTGTTGTTTGGCAGACCTTGGCTGGGTTCGAACCCACCAGCTCCAATGTACGTGGCTGGCGCCTTAGCCGCTGAGCTACAGGCACCGAGCCAGCCACAAGTTTTACAACCCAAAACACGCTGATGATTTGTGAGTGTTTTCAGAATGTGAATTCATGTAGTCTATCCCACAGAACTAAATTTCATAGTAAAAGAGAACTGGGTTCATTATAAATTGCTCTCAGACTAAGATTTTGCTGTGGCTGTGCTTCATAAATATAAACTGAAAGTTTTCTTAATTAAAAGCTGATTTAATGACATAATCTGTGTTTGCAGCAGAACACTGTAACCCAGCTTGTCAAAATGGTGGCACGTGCATGGCTGGCAATCTCTGCACTTGTCCTTACGGTCTTGTGGGACCAAGGTGTGAAACAAGTAAGCAAAGCTCTCCTGATGTAATACAATTTTTCGTTTGAATTGTCATTGGATTTGACGCTATATGAAATGAACCCAAACCCTGATTAAGGAACACACATTCAAGATTTATAATAATGATGGCATCTTGAATTGCACTGGGAACAACCACAGTGGCCAGTACTAACATAACCAAGTTTGTCCTCAGAAGTCCCTGTGAGGCTATCCATGATCTTTCTTTAAGATAATTGGAATTCAAATTTGTGAAATTGTGTATAAATTTCTCATTTTTGTATATGATTGCTTTCATCAGTAAATAGTAATTTTCGAAAATAGCCAAATCTTGTTTACTGAGACTCAACTTAATGGTTTTCTACTTTTTCCATTTCTATTGGCCAAAAAATAATTGAATGTGAACAAAGTGCATTTGAAGCCCAAGGGTAAAGTATGTTTTATCTTTCTCTCTGATTGTTCATTAGCAGATGTGACTGGGAGTTAGGAGCTAGCTAGGTAATAGCAAAAACATGAGCATTCCAGGCTAATTTGCTTTTCTTTTATGTGTATCCTGCGATAGTGGTTTGTAACAAGTACTGTGAAAACGGAGGTGCATGTCTTACACCAGACGTTTGCCAGTGCAAACCCGGGTGGTATGGACCCACTTGTGGTACAGGTAAAATCAGAAATATTTTCAATGAAATATCAATTAATGTAAATTTAGAATGCGCTAATGCCTTGAACACTTGTACCTACGAAACATAAAACTGACACAAGGCAGGCAAGAAGTTATGTTTTCAGACAGACTTTTAAAACTTGTTCATCTTTCCCCCTCCCCGCCCGTCCCTCTCCACTTCTCTCCTTCCTCCTGGGCTATAGTTGTGATCTATCTTTCATAGGAAAGTGTGACTAATTATAAATTGGTTTCATAAAAGTACTGCATACATTGGATACTTTTTCTTCCATTAAACAGTGGGACCACACCTATGGAACATATTGTAAGGGTACAAGTCAAATCTATCAAGTATAGAACATAAATGTCTCAACACAATTACTAAGTAAATGAGGTAAAAGCTATAGTAATTAGCTTATGTAATCACTCTAAATTGTAAAAAAAAAATCAACACATTGTACCCTACATATGCATAAATATATCCACGATCTATGTGTATATGACTTAAAAAAAGGAAAAATAAAATAAAATAAAATAAAATAGAAAGTCAAATACACAAAGATAGAAAATAAAACAGTAGTTACCAGGGACAGTAGGAAGGAAGAAATTGGAAGATATAGATCAAAGGTTACAAATTAGCAGATATATAAGGTGAAGAAGCCTGGAGATCTAATGTGCAACCTAAGAATTATAGTTAATAAATTTGTATGTTATTTGTTAAAAAAAAAACAAAACTTTCATCTTCATTCTTTTTATATCAAGCCATACAGTATCTTAGAGCTTTCCTGTTATTTTATCTGGAACTTGTTTTTTGCCTTTGTATTTTCCTCATTCGCCTACCTTATTATGGAGAGAAAAATACCTGTGTTGCATCTTCTAGGTTTAGTTTTAAGTATTTGATAACAACACAGACATTCTATTTCATTAAACACCTAAGCAATTCTGAGTCAAGTGGACACCTATCATGTTACTGCACTAATTTATCACAGTATCAGAATTGCTTCTTTGGCAGCGATTTTTCCAATTATCTATGTTTAATCTATTCATTATGATAAGTAGTATAATGACTTTTCTCAATGAAAATTTAATTCAATGTTTATAACTTGTTAATTATGATGCAAAGGGAAGCGGATCAGTTTGATTTTTGCCGTAATTTCAAGTAGAATGTTGTTACTGATGAAGATATGGGATGCAATTATTATAAAAAAGACTGTGATGCAAGTAATGTCACTGAAGCACAGTTCCTCAGAAACAGAGAAAGTAGAAATTAATTAATTCTGGCAAGCAGAGTTGGGATGAACACAGCATTGGTAGTAGACTTTGGTAAATGGGCAAAATCTATAGTGAAAAATGTAATTAGAAGTAGCTTTAAAAGCAAAACAAAGGTAAAGGATCAAAAATACAAAGAATACTTTGGAGTGTTCCAGGACTTGAGGGTGGTGTTCCTATTTTAATTGGGAAGGAGATAAAGGTTTGTTCATGAACACATGTAGTTGAACAGATTACAAACCATCCGTTAACACTGTTGAATGGTCTTCTCTTAACTTGTAATCATTCCTTTCAGCTTGCTGAAGGCATCCTGAATTCTAATCATAGCTTCCAAATTCTCAGCTTGGTATTATTTGTAAACTTAATGAACACAGTTTCAAAGCAATTATCCAGTTATTTCATCCCTCTTATGTTTGGAAAGTCTAATTAATTATATGTTATGAGTTTTCTTTGCAGCAAAAATAAAATATTGCATTGTGCGCCATTTTGTATGTCTGTGCAGCTTTCATTTTTTAAAACAATAAAACTTTTATGATCTCTTTCCCTCCTGCTGTTCACCAGCTTTGTGTGACCCTGTATGCCTCAATGGTGGTTCCTGTAATAAGCCAAACACATGCCTCTGTCCAAATGGATTCTTTGGTGCACGGTGTCAGAATGGTAATTATCTATCTTTGTGAATTAAAAGGGCAAATGGAGTTATACATCAACTGTGCTCTGAGTAAACACAAGACGAGTTTCAGAAGGGAAAATGCTATTTCTTTGTTCTTCAATTGTTGTGATGTTGCAGATATGCACATCAAATGACTAGTTCATACAAAATACATCAGAGTTATTATGTAAAATGATTATGCTTATTCAACATACATGAGGCTCACAGCGATGGTGCTTATCCGCTCAGTTTTATAGGATCAAGATGTGAAATAAATAAGCAAAATTCTCTTGCAGTCTATTGTAATAAAATGGTGTCATTTTAATTTTTACCTAGTAGTAAAAATGTTAGATTTATGATGATTCTACTGCCCACTATTACCCCATTTTCTCTCTTTACTTTAATTTAATATTTATGAAGTCATTTAAGCACAGCACTATGAGAGATGACGTGGGACATAAAGATGCATCATTTCTCCCCTTCGTGGCCCATTATTTTATCACCTTTCCTCATATTTAATGTTACAGGTATTTTTCAGAATAATGGGACTGTCCTGAGGGTGGGAGTATAGGTAAATTGCTGCCAATAAATAAAATTCAAAGTGCATTTTCTGCATATTCATTTTTTTTAGTTTATACAAAATGTAGAGATTTTTTAGTATAGAATATGTCAGAATATCTCCATAAATCTAATTCCTAAAATCTGTATTTTTATTGGCATGATACACTGATTTACAGTTCTCGGTTTTTGTTTTTTTTTGTTTTTAATTTGGATGTTGACTACAATTCTTTGGATGAAACTGAAGCAGAGAGGAACTCATCACTGTACAGGATATATTAGCATAGGAAGTGAGTTCCTCTAATTCAGACTTCCTTTAAGGAACCAGTTTTCAAAATGGAAAGAAGTAAATACTAAGTAAAGTCAAATCTTAAAACTAGAAGATTACAGCTAAATCCATGCAGAAGAAGTATAGGTGTAATTATGGGTGTCTCATATGCTACTTAAAGTAGATGTAAGGTATAGTAAAAACAAATTCTTCCCTAAAATATACATTTGCCAACTGGATACATAAGAGAATGTCTAAATTATTGAATTGAACTAAAAATGTTTATTGAACACATGTCATGTTCTAAGAGCCCAGAAAACACAAGATATTAGTGGGAAGAGATCAGGTTTTGGAATTGGCTAGACTCTACACTTTCCTAGCTGGCATGGATTTTGAAAATTTAAATTCTCCAGGTCTCAGACTTCCTGGCTTTCAAGTGTGATAGGTGTAATTCTTAACACATCACATCCCCTTGTGAGCTCAAGTGGTGGGAAGGAATGATTGCGCACACATTGAAAGTGATTAAATAAAATTAGGCAGAATATAGTTGAAAGTAAATATAAGGAACATATATTGTGCTCACTATAGAATTTCAAATGGGCAAGACAGAAAATGAGCTAGAAACATCACAAAACTGTTAAACTACTCTATTAATAAACAAAGCTTAAATATATGGCTGAAAAGATGTTTAAATATACCTTTCAGTTTCCTTAACCTCTTAAATTGTAGTGTAGAATTATGGGTAGATGTGGCCAAGCCTAAGTTTTATGTTGTCTCTGTGTGTATTTGTGTACAACTTTAATTATATGTGCTTTTTTATACAAATATAATACTTATCTCTACACCCAACTCTTTGTAAATCATTATTAACACTTTCATAAACAATTTATGAAGTTCTTTTAGTTTTAAATTTCTTATATGCATTTCCTATGGTGTTACTGTAATGGAGAGAATATATTTTTGTTAGTAAGTAGAAATAACCTTAAATTTATAAAAGATCAGGAACAGAAAATGTAAGGGCATTTCTCCACTAATAAAAAGTACCAATAAAATGCCAGAGAATGAATGGTAGACTCAACCACGAACCAGAAAAGTATCAGCCTAAAATAGTAGAAATTATGCATTTGCTAAGCACATCCAGTTATATTATTTTTATACTTAAAGTGCTATATTATTTCCATTTAAAAGTCTATTTGAAATCAGTGGAATTTTTCTCACAGTGTTTGGAAATAAGAAAGCAGCTATTAAAGACGAATCTAATTCAAATTGGAAGCCAATCAACAACAGCCCTGCTACTAATACCCATTAATTTGAGATTCATTTGTAAAATACAGACTAAAATCTATTTCATTATCACTTAAGGAGACATTAAATTAAAAATTTTCCATATAGGTTTGCCTATGTATTTTTTTAAAGTTTAACTTCCTTATCTGGAAGAAGCATAAAGCAAGAACAATCTTCTTACAAAAAAATAAATATTAACCTTGCATTTCATGGAAAAGAATCGTATACATAGAATATACTAGTAAAGTATTTGAAATTATCTAACAAGTATTCCTAACAAAGCCAAGGATCTATTGTTAAAAAGGTTTTTTATCAGACATTCACAGGAATGCAGCACATATAAAGCTCTGCCCTCTTGACATCAATAGGCATTCAAAAGTTAATTTAAAAGTATTTTTAAAATGTCTTATGACAAATTGATGAGATTTTTCTAATTTCCATAAGAACAGGTGTATTTTTATTTAGAGCTGGGGTTTGACTTATTTTCTTGATTTTGTCCAGATCATTTCACACTTTATTTCCTTATATAGTGAAACATAAGATAAGGGTCCTAATATATGCGCTGCAATACTAAAGGCTCTATTTGTTATGAAGAATTCACCAATACATTTCAAGTTGTGCTAACCCACTAGCAGCTCATAGCTCTAAGCATTATATTTTATGATTTAGACAGTTTTAATGACTTGCAGCAGAGATCTTTTATTTAAATAGCACATTCCTCTGCCTTAAGTCCCCATAAATAATAAGCACATGATGTGATATACGATGTGTAATAATTGAATATATAATATTCACAGATTGCTGCCATGTGTTCTTTTAGCTTTCTGTCACCCTCCCTGTAAGAATGGTGGCCGCTGTATGAGAGATAATGTGTGCATCTGTCGTGAAGGATACACTGGCAGGAGATGCCAAAAAAGTAAGTACCACTAAATGTGTTTACCGACTATGAGTAAAGCAAACACAAAACTGTTGCTAATATTTCATGTTTTACCTGAAGGCATCTGTGATCCTCTGTGCATGAATGGAGGAAAATGTGTGGGACCAAACATTTGCTCTTGTCCTTCCGGTTGGAGTGGGAGACAATGCACAACGCGTAAGAGAAATACTTTTAAACTGCTAAAGCTTGCATCCTTCCTGGGAACATAAAACAGAATTTTAATCAGCCAGCATTTATTTCTACTTTAGGAGATACCTTTTTTGAAATAGAAACAGTAAAATACAGAGTCCTCTGAACTTATTCTTTCATGTTAGCAGAAGTGTATTGGCGTTTTCAGTGTTTCTACTACATTTGCCAGGATAAATAACAAGGTTTAAATCTCCTATGAAGTTGGGGTCATGGAATATTTAAAGCCACTTCTGTTTTTTTTTGGCACCACCTCAAAGCAACCAGTTCAGGCCTTTCCAGGAGGGGGCGCCAGTGTCTTACACTCTGATTAGTGTCTAAGCCCATGGCAGCCTTCGACCTGCAAATCTTTCAATTTTTTTCCTTTCTATAAATTATTTAAAATGAGCAGCTATTATAGTGCTTTGATCAAAGTGAAAAATGAGAAGCAATGTAAATGTCCATCAACTGGGGAAAAGGTAAATCAAACAATCGAACGTTGTGCATCCGTTAAAAGCAGTTTTTCCAAGTGACATTAGAAAATGCTCTTGATAAAATGTTAAAGGAAAATGCTAAAGGAAAATGCTCTTGATAAAATGTTAAAGGAAAAGATCTTTTAATCACTAACTTTTAGCTGTTTCTCTCTTTTTTCTTAATGAAAATTTTAGTGGTTTATGATACGATTTGACCAGAACTAAAAATTTAACTTGTTTATATTTCTGTTGGCAGCTATCTGCTTTCAGAAATGTAAGAATGGTGGTGAGTGCATTGCTCCCAACCTATGCCTTTGTCCTTCTGGCTGGGAAGGAGTGCTGTGTCAAATACGTAAGTCCACAGTATTTTTTCCCTACTATATGTTCTGAATCTGAATGGGTTACACTAATAAAAGGAAAAATCCATAGAGGAAAAATTCTCATAATGTTTTAAAAATGATTTTTAGAAATAAAGAGAAAAGTCAATTTTATATCATCTAAAAGATCAAAGTGTGATATATTAATATTTTGTGTGACATAAATACTTACATTATGGTTTGTGGGTTACAAATAAAGTTCCCTCACACAAGCCAGAGAAAGTGTTAATATACAGAAATTTAAATATCATTTTATATTATAACATAAATACGTGTTCATCATAAAATGTTAGGAAACACGTGGAAAAACATTTAAACAGTAATTACTCCAGATTTCACCATGCAGAATTAACTTCTGTTGCTTTTTTAGTATTTTAGTAAATTTCTATCCAGTTTTAGTAATAAATTTCTATATAGATGAACTTTCAGGGTATAAGTGAAAATCAAACATTATGCAATTTTGAAATTTGTTTGAAAACTTGAAGTAACATGTTAAAATAGTAATAAAAATTAACTTAATGGGAAAAATTAATTTCCTGAATATATGTTCAAATAATCCATAATTATATAAATTTAAATCTTGTGGCCACATGTACCACACACTGAAGTTACACAGTTATATAATGAACATGTGCTTTTACCCACATTTCAACCAAACTTGTTTCCATTCATCAGAAATTTTGCATATAAATTTTGTGACTCTTAGATTTATTTGATTAGCAATTTATAATTTATACATCTCTTGTCCTAGAAAAATAAATCAAAGTATTATTAAGCGCTAGCATTTACATAAGAAAAATTGTGCTCAAAAATTAGTAATTCTGATTGGAAGTTATATGTGATAAAATAAGAGCTAGCAACCTCAACTAGGGCTACTTGTTCTGGAATAAGATCTATGTGGGCCATGAGAGAGAATAATGAGAAAATATTAAAAGCACGTTAATGTGCAAATATGCTCCAAAGATTGTAGAAGGAGAGTGTCTGAGTCTATGCACCCTGTTTTGTACTTTGTGGCATTTTCCTGTGAATTGGAAAAAAATTCACTCTTCTTTAAATGCTTTATTTCCACCGATCTATTGAGAAACTGTCAATAATAATGATGATGTTTCTTAAACAAGATATGTTCCTGCCATCTGCTGGAAATAAATATCCAGGTCTATTATATCTATGATGTGAACGGTGCTTCCTTAGGTATGGAGCCCTGGTGCATTATATAACCTACAGAACTGTATATAGCAGCCCTAATGTAAACAAACTCTGTCAATGTTTTATTTATATCAAACATTTATATTCATTTAATCTTGAATTGTACAAATTTATAACGTGAGTATTGAACAAGTATTTCCTCATGAAAAATAACTACATTATGCATAATTTTTAGTATGCTCTTTTTCACTCAATATTACTTAAAGGATTTATATTTCCATTAAAAACGTAATTCTAAGCAATATATTAAATTCCATAATGTAAATACTATAATTTCCTTGACCTGTCTCTATATGTTGAACATTTTAGTTCTTTTTGAATTACTATTTTGTGTTTTCTCTCTATGGGTAGATGATATATGATAAATAGGTTGGTAGGTAGATAGATAATGATATAGATAGAGATTTTTATAATTGCCTTAAAAGAGATTTCAAGGAAGAAATGTCTAGTGCAGACAATGGGAATACCTTTAAAGTTTCTAGTAAGTTGTTACGCACTAAATGTCCATGGGTAATACAAAAATTTGTCCGTTTTTCCATACACTAAGCTATTATTGAATTATCTCTTAAATTTTTGCTGTTAAAAAGAAGAAAATTATAATCATCTTCTGTTATAGATTTGAATGCCTCTAAAAACAAATAATACTTCAAGTACTTTTAAATATAATCAATGAAATTTTTGTTTCCTTTAATGATATGTTTGTAGAATTGGGGAAAATGTTTGAGTTTGGGGTATTTCATTTGTTGACGTATGTGTGTGTTCTGAAAGATGAGAATGCGTAGATTAGATCTATAAACAAATGGTTCATTAGTAGATTATTATAACTACATTAGTGTCTAATCAACAAATAATTTTGGACCACTGGAATAGCGTATGGCACAAGCATTTCCTGTCAAAGGGCAATCATTGTAAAAATTTGCATATTGCAGCAATTTGCAACCAAAAGTGTCTTTATGGAGGCCGATGTGTATTTCCAAATGTGTGTTCTTGCCGTGCTGAATATTCTGGAACCAGATGTGAAAAGAAAATACAGGTATTTTAAAATTTAAAGAGAAAATAAATGCTAGATATTAGTATAACTACTAGGTAGACATCTGCATATCTCTTTGACTTGGTAATTGACTTCTACTAATGGTTTATTTTATTTCCAAAAGTAAAAAAAATGCTTTATTATTTTCCTCTAAAACTAAAAATAATACCATTTAGAGTTATTGTAGTTTTCTTACATAAAATTTTGATATGCACTTAAGGAATTTCAATATGTAGATTCAACTTTCCAGGTATGATGTAATATTTTATGACACAGGACATGAGATAGGAAATATTTTATAATATAGATTAAGACATTACTAATTTATATTTTGGTCAAAAGACTATTCTCAACTGTCTCAAAAACTTTACCACTTTTATGTGAATGAATCGCTAACGACTTCATTGACTCGAGGGTGGCCCTCACCATTTTCAGTGAGCCATGCACCACTAAAGCCTTGTCTGTGTCCTGGTAGGAAATCCTTCCCTTCCTTTGCTCCCTCTTAAAATCCACTCCTTAGAAATCAATACAAACTCTTATCATCAGAATTAGGATTTGTTTGTATAATAAATATTTCAGAAATTAAAGACCCAAAGGAAGACTAGAAGTTTTCTTAGCGTTTCTGAAATTGTCCTATACTTCCTTATAAGGCCAAGGAATAGATGTAAAATACAGCAGACCACCCCTTTGTGGTTGAGCACTGCCCTACATTGCCCACCTCCTTACAATGACCTAGTTTTCTTAGACCAGCCAAACACCACACGGACAGATCAGTATGGACTTGTTCACTTATTTTGACCACCTGTGTATGTTGATCAGCTTGTTATAGTCCTTTGGGTGGCCAACTTACAGAAATTCTACTGTATCTATTTAAAATTTTTCTGTGATGATATTTCTGCATGCACATGTCAGATTAAACTGCATTTTGTTTGGTCTCTAATCTTAAATTTTCAAATACCAGCAGCCAAGATATTTTTTCAGTCCTAATTCCTAAACATACCAGGGTAGCTCTAATGATTGCATACACACTGCACAAATGCAGCAGACCTCTTAAGGATTTCTTAAATATAAATCCTGTGGGAGTTTTAATATAAAAATAAGTATATACTGTTTAGCACTTTAGAGGGCCTAAGGGTCATGAATATCAAAGTTTGCTGGAGTAATGTAATTTGAAAAATGATGATAAACTTTCTTCTTGAAGCTTAATACTACATCAGTCTGACTTAGAGACAAAGTGCACATATGAATGTTTTTCCTCCTGGCACCAGTGTCCATCCTGGGAGGATATGGTCCTTATTATAAAAATAACATGATCATAAGGGTTGGAAACAAGAAAGCAAAATTTTTCGAGTACTTATTTGACTAGATATTTTTGAGAAAAATAAAAATGAATGCTTTAATTTTCCTGGGTTTGAAGGCACTGTAAATATAATAGATACTATTTTATTTAATTGTATTTGAGATTTTTATGGCACAGAAAACCTTATGCCCTTCAAAGCTTTTCAACTCCACTCTGACTGTATTAAATTAGATTTCTTCTCTATATTCTATTTTTATGTATTTATTTGCCATCTGAATCCTTCCTTGTATAATCAATAGCAGATCATCTTCATTCTCATTAATGTTGCTTCTGAGACTGCATCTGGAATCACACTAAGGAAAAAAAAAGAACAGAAAATCGGAAGGAAAAGGGGGGATAGATTGGCCCGAGGACCACTGCCCTGCTGTATTATAACCTGAACTCCCATGCCTTTAACTCCAGTTCTCACTCAGACTTTATTCTGTTCATCACTGGTGCCATTTTACTTGTTTTTGACATTTCTTTGACTCCAAAACACAGACTACAAAAGAAAAAACTTTTTTAAATTTCAGATTAATATAAGGATACATGCTGTGAAGATACGTGATTTGCATTTGTAAGGTAAAGTCTGAGATGTAGCTGTGTCCTTCACCCAGGAGATGTTCCATATACCTGTACATTGTACCCATTAGGTGGGAGCTTACTGAGCCCCCTTGCCCCTTTCCCTGTCCCCTTTTTGAATTGAATTAAGTTTTTCTCTCGTGGGCCTGTAGTTGTTCATCTACTTGTTTCAAATTAGTATTAAGTACACGAGATGCTTGCTTTTCCATTCTTGAGATACTTTACTAAGGAAAATGTTCTTCAACTCCATCCAGGTTACTATATGTAAAGTCTCTATCATTTTTTATGGCTGAATAGTGAACTGAATATTCGATGGTGTACATATACCACAGTTTACTAATCCATTTATGGGTTGATGGGCACTTGAGTTGTTTCCACATCTTTGTGGTTGTGAATTGAGATACTATAAACAGTTGAGTGCAAATGTCTGGCCAAGAAACTTTTGTTTAGCAGGAAATAAGTAGCCACCATCCGTGGATACTCCCAGAACCTTTTCTAAGAAATTCCTCATTTTCTGCTCCCCACCCCTGCCACCTTCTTCAAAGGAGAGAGTTCAGTCTGGATTAACACCTTGTGGGTTTTTCTCACCTTCTTCTTGGGGTGTAGTGGCTGAAATAAAAAAAAACAGAGGATATGGATTTGATTGCTAGAATGTCAATGGAAAATACAGATAACTACTGGCTAGAGACAAAGACACAGAGAAAGGGAGAAATGAACAAGGGAAGAAAGAGGTGCTAATGGGAACAGGTTGATAAAAGTCTTTGGGAAGCATCTTAACTTGCTGCTAGCTACTGGGTGCACGTACCCTTGAGCCTGCCACTTGCTGGCTCTGTGACCCTCTGAGCCTCAGTTTCCTTGTTTGCAACATTGAGCTAATAATAGCACCTAAGCATACATTTATTATAAGAATTAAATTTAGTAATACATGTCAAGTATCTAGAATAGTGCATTGCACATAGCAAGCACTAGGTAAGAATTTATAATTATTACATTGAATAAAGGAATAGAGAGAAATGGTGAAAGAAAATGATCAAGAATGAGACTTGACAGAAATGGTGATGTGTTGTGAATATCAATGGTCTTTTCCTAAAGGATAGTAGAAAAAACTTGATTGGTTTTCTTGGCCTTGGATGTTTCTTAAATATAACCCTTTGCCAAGATGACATCATGTGCTATGCAAGCTCCATTTCAGTTACAACTGCTTTGATTTTTAAACATGATCTTGGTTAGATATTAGGAAAACAGTACTAAGTGATGTAGCAAACAAAACCGAAAGAACTTTATGTATCATGTTAGAGACAGAGGCAGCAAACAATGAGTAGGGTTAAAAGATTTTCTACTATTCACTGACACTTGATTTCCCTCTTCCTACTGCAGATAAAACTCCATTGAGTCACATCAAGGATACAAGCCTGTATCTTAAGAACTGAAACTTTTTATTCAGAAAGAGTTGAAGATATCTCTTGAAGCTTATTTGAACATCAGTTTTAAAATATTTTAAAGACTGAAGAAATCAACAAAGGATATAATGATCTTAGTCGTCATTGGAAAAGCAGAGAAGATACCTAAGCGACCTAAATTTGACTTGGAGATGTTTGATATTTACCTATTGAGATGATGTATCTGATATCCCAGCCATTCAAAATATTTAATAAATTGGATATTTTTTCTATTCTAATTGTCACTATATCTGCATCATCAGGAGTCAGTATAATAGAAGCCACTGACATCTCTCAGAAATACAGCGTTTAGTGCAGCATTAGGAGCTTACAGGACTGAGGGATAAGGGTAAGGAGGTAGCCGTCTGCATAAACCACCAAACAAGTACTTTTCAGACATGTTCCTGGAGATGCTGCAATATTTGAGAATCTTCAAAAGCTACTGTCTCAGGCCAAATGAATTATTCTCAAAAATCAGTTGGAAAGCCCCTCTGAATCTTTTACCTAGTCAAACATCTAGCCCCGAACACCTCTGAAAAATAATGACTTCCTTTTCATTTCCATTTTCCAACTCTCGGGCAAATTCTTCACACTGACAAATTCTCACCTGGAAATGCATAGAGAAGGAAGTTCTGAAAGGTGTAGCTTCCAGCCTTAGACAAAAAGTGGCCATGGTGTCCTGGGGCCAATAGCAATCTGATATAAGACATGTTACGAGATCTGCTTCTTATTGCTTTTCACTGTATTTTAGAGATCAAAGCCATTACTTTTCACTTATGTAAATGTCATATTTAGTTTTCTCTGTTTTTCCTAACCAGTTTTTCTTTTGCTCTGGCCTATGCTATTCCTGGCCAAAGGCAGAGAAATGATGACTATTTTTTTGTAATGTCTACAGGTAATACACATATAATTGAAAAGATTTGTCTCAGAGATGCATATAATTATAAGTAGCCTGGGTTTATAAAGTTTCCTTTTTCCTATATCTCACATTTCACCTCAGTTAATAGGGCTTTCGAAACCACTTTCTTTAATTTGATCAGACTCATCTTAAATCACAAAAATTTACAAAAGTCATTGTTTTCCTTTTTGTAGGAAGATTGAATATTCCTAAGCTGTATCTAACCTGTAAGATAAAGTAAGTCACGATTAGAATAAAATTACGAGGTCAATTAAGTTCTTAAACTAATCTGGGAAAGTGCTACATACCTCTTGCTAAATATCACTGTGGTCACCTTTGAAGTACTCCCCCTGTGAAGCTATGCACTGACTCAGACCCTAGTCCACCCTTCAAAGAAATTTTTCTAGGATGAGTTCATAAACTTAGTTGTCAAACCTCCTATAATCGTATGAGTAGAAAAACAAACTCAGTTTATTTCTAGCATTACCTCCTATGTGACCATCAACACAGACAATTTCTTTGACCTCTGCTCACTGGGAAGTGTGTGGAGATTTCTCCCCACCAACAATCATTTCTGCAGAGGACATCACCTGGGTGTCCTATTAACTCACTTCAATTCTGACACTACCTGCAGTGGCATCAGATCCCAAAGGCTTCGTCCCCAAGACTAGCCCTCCTTCAGATGCCAATCACGGCCCCAGGTGGTTTTACCTGCTGCTTCTGACCTACAGGCTATAATTAGAAGTTCCCATCACTTCTTCCTCTCAGGTTTAATTGATTTGTTAGAGCTGCTCACAGAACACAGAGACACACTGATATTTACTGATGTAATATAAAAGATGTTAGAAAGGATACAGATAGAGAGTATAGGGCAAGATGTAGGGGAAGGGATGTGGTGCTTCCCAGCCCACTCTCAGTGCATTGCCCTCCTGCAGCCTCCACGTGCTCAACTCTCTGAAAGCTCATGTGGACTCTTTCCTTTCGGGCTTTTACAGGGGCTTCATTATGTCCGCACAATTGATTAAATCATTGGCCATTGGTAATCTACTTAACCTTCAGCCCCTCTTCCCTCCCTGGAGGTTGGGCGGTGGGGGGCTAAAAGTCCTAACCCTCCAATGAAGGCTTGATATTTCTTTGAACAGTATCCATCCTGAAGCTATGACAGCCTTCAGCCTTCAGTTCACTCAACAGCACAGAAGAAAGACTTTCATAGCTTTGGAGATTCTGAAGGATTTTAGGCAAACATCAAATATATATTTCACACTATCAAACAGCATACAATTTTATCAGTCTTACCAAATTGATTTTCAATATAAATTTCCTATGCTTAAGATGTCAGAATTTCTCAAGGATTTATTCTGAAATGCCTAAATGATTATAGTCATGTGCCACATAATGATGTTTCAGTCAACTATCAACTGCAGATATGATGGCCCCATAAGTTTATAGCCCTGTATTTTTACTGTACCTTTCTATGTTTAGATTTACAAATACTTACCTTTCTGTCACAATTAGCTACACTAGTCAATAGATTAACAAGCCTAGGAGAAGAGGCTCTATCATATAGCTGAGGCTACACTATGTTGGTCATTAGGAAATTTTGAGATACACAAAAGTCAATAAACATGAAATCCATGCAGACAGAAACAAATGAAGCCCTGTCATCAACACTGATAAGCTGGGTAAGTTGAAACTTGCACAGGTGAAGCAGAAAAGATGGGCTTTTGGATGCTGTCAGCCATGTTTCTGGGACAATAACACAATCTGACTCAAAACCTTCATAGTGACCTACATATCTAGGTCTGTGTAGTAAGTACACTCTATTATGTTCACACAATGACAAAATTGACTAATGACACATTTCTCAGAATATATAATTTTTTTAAGCAATGCATCACTATACATTAAATTTTCCATAAATGTTTCCTAGAATGCCAAGATATAATTAAAATATTAATCAGTATACTATTTATTTATAATAGATTTAATGGACCTGTGTATGTTAATAATGAAGAAATTCTATGGCTTACAGATTTTATATAAAATTACTCCTTATGAAAGCTAATGACTCATGGAAATGAAAGTAATGTTTTAGGAGTATAGAAATGCATGCAATTTGATAAATTTATGGGGAAAATATTTAATTTTTATTTATTAATCACATTTCACATCAATTAACTTAAAAATATTCTGTTACAATCTAATTAAAAGATACGGCGGCTGAGTAACAGGTTCCCTGCAACTGGGCACAGTGAGTCTGGGGAGACAGGACTCTAGGCATCTCTGGCCAATGGGATCTGCCTATAATTATCCCTTTGAGGATACAGGGAGCCATCAAGGAACTTCTGGACCCCAAAAGGAGGACAAAAACAGTGGAGAACTGGCAAGTGGTTGCATGTGTTCAATTGACCTAATCACCCCGGCAACCGTGAGCACAAGCAGCAGTGAGACTACAAACCAGAAGGGCCTTACCTGTGAACTGTTTTGGTGTTCTTAGACTTGGCACTCAGTTGAACTGCCTTGGGGAGAGCTTGAGCAGGAGTGTGGAGAACCACTGAGCTGGGCGCAGGAAGTCATAGAAAAAAACACTGCCCCAGCAAGCTTCACACTCAGGGTTCCAGAGCAAGGATTGGGTGGGACAAAGTAACCTAGTGACTGAGCAGCCTAAAAGCAGAGAGTGAGCTGCCTTACAGCCTTAATCCTTAGGGACACAGTGAGATGGTTTTGGCACACTGGAGCCTTGGGCTATTGCCCTGGGTAGAGTGCCATGATGTCACAGCTCATAGCAACCTCAAACTCCTGGGCTTGGCTCTGCCCAGACCTCCATAAGAGCTGTGCAGCGAACCCTGACCAGTGACCTGCACCCACCGGGCCTCTGCATTCCCTGACTAAGAACTGCGGGAGCCACACAACCCTGCGTCCTCCTTCCTATGTCCTGCTAGCCGCCACAATATCCCGTTCATCTGGCCAGGAACTCAGGAAGCTATGTGCCCTCTGGAACCCTCCCTGCCTCTGCGCAGAGCCCTTCTCCTTGCCAGAGACAGATGGAGCCTTGGGAAATCTATGCCAAAGTCACTGGGTTCCAGGCACTTCCAGAAAAGTGCACACCACCCCCAGCCCCATTGCTGGATCCGGGTGTCACACACCAGAGCTGCTTCCACAACCAGAACACCCTGGATAGAGCAGCCCCAGAGGAACTACACAGGGTCACTCACTACAAAGATCCAGCAACAATAGAGTGAACCCGCTGGGATCTAATCTTGGAGAGACACCTCCCCAACTCTGAGGATGGCCAGAGGCAATGGTGAAAAACAATCATGAGGCAAAATCAACAGAAAAACTCTGGTATATGAATAATCAGAGAAGATCAACTCCCCAGGGATCAATGGAGCAGAAACAACACAACATCCCATGCGCAAACAAATAACTGAGATGTCAGAAATTGAATTCAGGATCTGAATAGAAAATAAGATTGAATTAGAATTCCAAAAGTTATTTCAAGAATTCAACAAGTTCAAAGACAAAATGACCAAAGATTTTGACACATTGATTTTGACACATACAAGAAGTTGCATCCCTCAAAGATATTAGAAACACAGTAGAATCCCTCAGTAACAGAATGGAGCAAGCAGAAGAAAGAATTTCTGACATTGAAGACAAAGCTTTTGAATGGTCCCAAACCCACAAAGAAGTAGAGAAATGGAGAACAAAAACAGACCACTCTCTCAGAGAGCTCTGGGATAATTCGAAGAAAACCAATATTCATCTTATAGGGATCTCCGAAAGTGACAAAGTGGCTTCACAAGGCACAGAGTCTCTTCTCCGTGACACTATGAGGATAATTTTCCAGACAGGCCAAGAGATTCCAAAATTCAGATAGCAGACAGTTTCAGAACTCCAGCACAACTTAACATGAATAAGACATCCCCCAGACACATCATAATCAATTTCAATAAAGTTAATACGAAGGAGAAAATTCTGAAAGCTGCCAGATGAAAGAAAACCATTACCTACAAGGGGAAGAATATTAGAATAACTGCAGATCTCTCTACTGAAACCTTTCAAGCTAGAAGAGGATGGTCATTGACTTTTAATCTCCTAAAACAAAATAACTTTCAACCCAAGATCCTGTACCCAGCTAAACTGAGCTTCATTTATGATGGAGAAATTAAATACTTCAATGACATTCACATGTTGAAGAAATTTGCCACAACTAAACCAGCTCTCCAGGACATTCTTAGACCTATCCTCCATAAGACCAACATGATCCTCCACCACAAAAGTAAACCCACCCAAAA
>CAUYPK010134226.1:0-23009 GCA_963574355.1 Loris lydekkerianus | reverse complement strand
TGCTTGGAATTCTAATTTGATCTTATTTGCTATCCAGATTCTGAATTCAATTTCTGACATCTCAGCTATTTGTTTGTGCATGGTATCTTGTGCTGTGTCTGCCCCATTGTTCCTTGGGGGAGTTGATCTACTCTGATTATTCATATTGCCAGAGTTTTTTTGTTTTATTCACCTCATGATTGTTTTTCACCATTGCCTCTGGTTGTCCTCTGAGTTGGGGAGGTGTCTCTCCAAGATTAGACCCCAGTGGGATCACTCTATTATTGCTGGATCTTTGTAGGGAGTGACCCTGTGTAGTTCCTTTGAGGCTGCCCCAACCAGGGGGTTCTGGTTGTGGAAACAGCTCTGGAGTGTGACACACTCAGATCCAGCAACTGGCAGGAGGTGGTCTGCAGGGTTCTGGGAGTACCAGGCGCCCAGTGACTTTGGCACAGAGAGGCCAAGGCTCCAGCAGTCTCTGGCTAGGAGCAGGACTCCATGCAGAGGCAGGGAAGGCTCTGGAGGGCACGTGGCTCCCAGAGTCCCTGGCCAGACGAGTTGGCTGTTGTGGAGGCAGGGAGGGTACAAGAGGGAGGACGAGGGGTTGCACGGCTCCTGCAGTTCCTGGTTAGGGTATGCAGAGGCCCAGCAGGTGAGGGTCGCGTGTCAGGTTTCGTGGTGGAGCTCTTATGGAGGTCTGGGTGGTGCCAAGCCCAAGAGTTTGAGGTTGGTATGAGCTGTGATGCCATGGCACTCTACCTAGGGCAATAGCCCTAGTCTCCAGTATGCTAAAACCGGTCTCACTCTGCACCTGAGGTTTATGGCTGTAAGGCAGCTCAGTCCCCACTTTTAGGCTGCTCAGTCACTAGGTTACTAGCTCCCTCCCGATCCTTGCTCTGTGACCTCGGGCGGAGCTTGCCAGGGTACTTCTCTCACAATGGCTCCCTGTGGCCCACAGTGGAACACTATTAGCTCTGTCTGGCTCAGCAGCTCAGTCTGAGGCCCTAGACAATGCCCAATGTTCTCCACATTACTGCTTAAGCTCTTCCCAAAGTAGTTCAACTCAGTGCCAAGTCCAAAAACACCGAAACAGTTTATAGGTAAGTCCTTTCCAGTTTGCAGTCTCACTGCTGCTTGTACTTACGGCTGCCAGCAGGATTAGGTCAATCAAACACATGCAAGTACTTGCCAGTTTTACATTGTTTTTGTCTTCCTCTTGGGGTCCAGAAGTCCCTTGCTGACTCCCTATATCCTTAAAGGGATGATTATAGGCAGATCCCACCAGCCAGAGATGCCTGGAGTCTTATCTCCCCAGACTCACTGTGCCCAGTTGCAGGGAAGCTGTTACTCGGCCGCCATCTTGTTCCACCTCCCAGAGCTTGCATTCTAATAGAGGTAGGTATGCAAGTATACATTACCTTAAATGATGATGGCTACAATGATTTAAAAGAATATTTAGGTTAGTAATGTAGACATAGAGAATATGCTAAGAAGTGGTATCATTGGACAGTATTAAGTTAACCCTTTCATTTTGTAAATGAGGAACTTGAGGCTCAGAGAGGCTAATTAACATAACAAAAATTAGCCAATTTATTAGCAAAAAAGGAATAAAACCTGAACTTCCCACCTCCTAGTCTAGGGCTCCTTCTAACATGCACACACCTCTTAGCTAGTCAAGTCACACCACAGTAGAGGTGGGAGTGAGCAGAGCTTTCATGGGACCCAGTGGGACAGACAAATTGTTAGGGATAAAAGTGCAAGATATCATTAGATGGAAAAGATTATACCAAATCTGAAAAGTCAGACAGAAGTTTGGATTTGACATGGCCGTAGGAAAGACAAAGCTAAAATGATCCTTAGATAGTTTTGAAAATATTTAATTGACTACTAATCCATCAGATCAAAATGTGTGTCTCTGATGTGGCTGCTGTCATCTTCCTTTCTTCCTCCCTGCCCTGCATCCCACAGTTCCCCGAGAAATAACCCCTTTGGCCGATGCTGCTTTGCCATTAGGTAGAGCAGTCCTGTGTTCTGATATTATCAATGATACTGTGTTGTGCTTTATCTTGCAACTAGAAATGAGGCATTTTGGGTGAACACAAATGTTTAACACAAATATTTTATGAAAGCTTCACATTTAGAGATTAAAATGCTGGTGAAATGAATGTTGAATGAGAACTAAACCTGGACATTAGATTTGGATAAAATGAGCAAGTTGAATCAGATACAAATTGAGAGATTCTATTCCTCAGACTTTCATCATCAATTGGGAGTTAAGTACTTAAGCTCCTTCAGGAGTCAATACATAAATTATAAACCAGATCTTCCATTCCCTTAAGTGCAGCAGTCACTGCTACTGATTCATTTTCATTTCAAGTTTCCAAAAGAGAGAAAAAGAGGGAAGAAGAAAGAGAGAAAACCCAACAACCAAAATGTACTTACAGATAGGATTTACTTACAGATAGAAAGATGCCATGACCATGCAGAAATAGCTTTGGGTTTTTACTTTTCTTTTTTATTATTTCTTCTCTGTTTTTATTAATTCCTTTTTTACTCATCACTATATAAACAAGTTTTTTATTTTATTTTATTTTTTTTTTGAGACAGAGTTTCATTTTGTTGCCCTCGGTAGAGTGCTGTGGCATCATAGCTCACAGCAACCTCAAACTCTTGGGTTTAAGCAATTATCTTGCCTCAGTCTCCCGAGTAGCTGGAACTACAGGAGCCTGCCATAATGCTCGGCTTTTTTTTTTTTTAGAGATGGGCTTTCTCTCTGGCTTAGGCTGGCAATCTACCTGCCTCAGCCTCCCAAGTATTAGGATTACAGGCGTGAGCCATGGCGATGGCGGCAAGGTGCTTTTGGACTAGTCTTTGAGAAAGAATGAGAGCTGCAAGTAGGAAGAAAATATATACCTAAGAATTCTTACCACAAGTTCATTAATCGGAACATTGTCAACTAAGACAAGTAAATTTTATTAGCAGAAGTGTGGTAATTCTGTGTCAAATGGGGCCAAGAAAAGAGGAGGAATGAGACCTCAAGCAAGGTCAGGGAAGGGATTGTGGGAAAATCAAGAGCTAGAAGGGATGTCTGTGGCTGGATACCCTGAGAATAGGAGGGGCTAGAGAAGTAGGCAAATGGAAAGCAGTCAGGCAAAAATTGGCTTTTGTTGATAACATCATAACATACTAGGTGAGAGCTTATGTTGGCCTAAATCTAAAGCATGTCTTATTTTAGGATATAATAGATATTTTGGAAAGGCTCCAGGAGCTCGTGTATAAAGTTATAATCAGGGAATTATGACTCTTCATCACATAGGGACCAGGGAATACCTTCAGGAGCTTAGATATACACTTTGGGCCCCAGTTAAAGTTTTTAGAAATGTTCTGAGTTTATGACTCTGTTAATTTCAGGCACAAATTCAGTGCAATTACAAAGGCTACTTAGACATTTATGTTTTATGGTTGGGGTTGGGGTTAGGGCTAGGGTGGGGATGTTAGTTTTTTTTTTTTTAGAGACAGAGTCTCACTTTTATCACCTTTGGTAGAGTGCTGTGGTGTCACAGCTCATAGCAACTTCCAACTCCTGGGCTTTGGAGATTCTCTTGCCTTAGCTGGGGATGTTAGTTCTAATACTCACTTATAGGTCATTGCCTGTTGCAAATTTCCTACCAAGAACCAGAATCACTTGTGTAATTAATACAAAAAAACTGTCTCCCAATGTGAAAATCCCTCCTACACATTCATTTTATTTTAGCCTCTTGTCAGCTTACCATTAAAGATATATGCAACAAAGATACCTCCAAGCAGTCAGAAAAATACTTATTGCTGAAAAATCCCTATGCAGTTAAAGGTCAGAACAGAAGTTGTTGTCCTCAGGCCCTGGTCCAGAAGGAGCCCCTGCATGTTCAGGCAGAGGGTAGACAGTCATTACTTTACTAGTCTTCAAAGTCTTTTCTCTCCTTAGTTATTCATGCCAGGTGTTTATGTCTGAGATAATTGAATACATATGGGGAACTTTTTACTTTAAAATCTTCTTAGGGTCTATAATATGATGCTACATTGGTCTCTTTTAATATTTATTTATTTATTTATTTGAGATAGCATCTCACTCTGTTGCCCTGGGTAGAGTGCCATGGTGCCATAGCTCACAGCAATCTCAAACTCTTGGGTTGAGCAATTCTCTTGTCTGAGCCTACTAAATAGCTAGGACTACAGGCATATACCACATGCCTGGCTTGTTTTTCTATTTTTAGTGGAGATGGGGTCTCTTTCTTGCTCAGGCTGGTCTTGAATTCCTAAGCTCAAGAAATCCACCTGCCTGGGCCTCCCAGAGTGCTAGGATTACGGGCATGAGCTGTCTTGATGGCTCATGGTAATGGTCCTGAGTGGTCAAGAAATGATTTCAATCCATTTGCTCTGTTCAGTAAGGTAAATTAGCATGTAATAAAATGATAAGACAAAAAGAAATTGTGTATCCAAAGAGGTAACATGGTGGGAAAATAAAATTCCTTGCTCCTATAGAATGGTAAAGGCAGTAAGAGCAGGCAGAGTTGTGCACTTGTGGGTCATGCTGGAAATCTGAAGATGGATTCCTAATGGTTGTTAGGTCCTTCAGTGAGAGAACATCTGCTTTTCCATAGATACAATATTTTAAGTGGTGGTTAGTTTCCATGACTGGCTCACAATAGTCTTTTTATTCCATAATACATCTAGAACTTCCAGTTATCAGGAATATTTTTTATTGCTGAAACAACTGATTCAAACCATTAATATTTGAGAAAGGTGGGATCTGGGTCATCAGGAGTAGACAAGGATAGTCTGATTTGTTGTACCTACAAGGATACAGAAGAAAAGGGCTGGGAGTGGGGAAAGAGAACAGCCAGGGAAACAGCAGGTGGAATGCATAGAGCGTGGTTCTCAATTTTGACCTCATAGTTGAATCACCTGGCATGCTTAAAAAATTACTGATGACTGAGGTCCACTCCAGAGTCTCCAGGGGTGGTCACAAGGGTGGGTATTTTAAACACTTTTCAGGTGATTACAATGCACTCGGTAGGCTGAGAACTGGCTTAGAGCGTGGAATGAGTCTCATGTATTCAGGAGACCCAAGGAGATAAGTTTGGAGAGAGTGGAGCTTACTCCCTTGTGTGCAGATCAGCCCCTGGATAGGCAGGAAATGTCTTGAAGAACTCTGAAAACTGGCATCATCTGAAGGTTAATGGAAGGCCACCATTTTTTTTTTTTTTGAGGGGAGCACCCATAAACACAAATTAGTTTTAGTCTGTGGGTGAGGCTTCTTCAAATTGGTAAAGAATAGAGATAGGGCTGTCAGGAAAGAGCTGGTGCAGTAACTCAGGCATAGGCATAAGTGAAAACTGGGAGTAGAAACAAAAGCACAAGGTGGAGGAAACTCTCAAAAGTTGAAATGCTAGATTATGTCTTTTGAGCACTATGGTTCTTAAAACTTATAGAATAATTCAATGGAAGGGCCAAGGGGAGAAGAATGCCAAAGAAGACTTCAACATGAGGGTCAGCACAATGACATTACTGTGATAACCAGATGGGGAAGGCAGGAGGGAGGAGATGCTTTGTGCAAAAATATAGATTCCTTCTGGATACGTTAAATTTGTGAGTAATAATGACAATAGCCAACGTTTGTCTGACTGCTCTGCCTACCTCTGCCCACCTCTCTAGCCCCTCCAGGATCATCAGCCACGGCCAGCCTTCTAGCTCTAGGTTCTTCCACAAGCCTTTCCTCAACCTGCTTGTGGTCTTGTTCCCGTTCTTTTGTTGACCCATTCTACTCACACTTACAGTGTTCTTAAAGAGGATTTTCATACCAAAGATTAATTAATTTCTCCATTACATTGTTCAGGACTCTGCCTCTGGATGGTGCTTTCATGGCACATATCACTGTTGGATTTCAGCGATGAGTTATTCAAGAGCTTGCTTCTCACTAATGGTAATTTCCATATAAGCAAAGACCTCATCTGTTTTGCTCACTGCCGTATTCCCAGCATGTAGCACTGTGCCTGTCACATGGTAGGTGCTTGAATAACTAGATGAACATGTATCAAGCATTCTGCACACAGTATCCTTTGAAGTAGACACAATTATGAATCTCATTTTACAGATAGAGTAAGGTAACTTACCTGAAATTACATACATGGTGTGTAGCAGGAGTAAACCTTGAATTCTGGTTTCTCTAATACCAAAGGCTGTGCTTTGTTTGAAACCTCTGGGCTATTATGGCTCTGCCAGATTATTATAAATACAGTAGAACCTCTGTAAGTTGATGACTCAAGGAGCTATAACAAATGGGTCAACATGCGGAGGGGTTAACATAAGGAACTAGGCCTACTGTACTGATACATACATGTGGTGCATGTCTGGTCTATGCAAATTAGGTCAACTTAAGGAGGGGTTAGATGATCAACTGTGGAGGTTGTACTATATAAGAGCTTTGGAACATAAACACCACCATAAGAAAAAGAAGGGAGGAGATGTAAAAGAAAGAGTAAAAACTTTTAGGAAATTAGAGGTGTTTGAGCCAAAAGGTTTTTTTTTTTTTTTTTTTTTTTTGTGGCCCAGTCTCACTTTGTCACCCTCAGTAGACATAGCTCACAGCAACTTCAAACTCTTAGGCTTAAGCGATTCTCTTGCCTCAGCCTCCCTAGTAGCTGGGACTACAGGCTCCCACCACAATGCCCGGCTATTTTTCAGAGACAAAGTCTTGCTCTGGCTCAGGCTGGCCTCGAACCGGTGAACTCAGATAATCCACCCAGCTTGGCCTCCCAAGTGCTGGGATTACAGGCCTCAGCCACTGCCTGGCCCCACAAAAAGGGATCTTAAAATTCATAGAGACCCTTCCTTGTGTGGAAAATTGGTCCAGAATGTTAAATGACTGTGCCAAGTTCACACAATTACTTGGTTATCATTTGGGATTGTGCCTGATCTCAGACTCCCAACTTCTGGGTCTCCCTTTCTGTAGGCATGGCAGATGAGGGGAAGTAGTTGGGGCCACTAAATGGGCAACTCTCTTTGACCCTGCCCCAGTTCTAAATTCGAGACAAAGTGAAAAGAAACTAGGAAGGAACCGAAATGAGTATTTTGGGTAAGTGAAGTGTTTTATGGAAGCTCCTGTAGCTCTGATTACAGCACAACAGTCTTTTGTTGTAGCAACAGAATTAGATTGGCTTTCATGTTGGTACCTTAGATTGCTTTTTCATTGGTCACCACACTTTTGCAGGATGACTGGGTATAGGGTACGATAGCTATGCCTTTGCTTCATGAAGAAATTTGGTGCTTCTTGTTGTTGTCTGAAGGTCATCTCTATCCGTCTCCCAACTGTATCACCAATTTTACCCTTGAGGAAACCAATACATGGAGAGGTTAAATGATTTATCCCTTTTGGCTAGGAAAGTGGTATAGCTAAGAAGTATGAAAGAAGAAGGAGAAAGGGATATAGTACATAAACCTGTTATTAGAACTAAATCAGGGATGTATGGTCTCTCTTATGGAAAGTCCAGGATGACATAAACTTGGTCTTGAGAGTAATTTGAGTGGGCACCTAACTTCAGGCTTTCCCTTGGGTCAGACTGATGCCTCCAGGACTCTTTTTATCTTCTTTTGGACTTTTAGAACTGCTCAGGAATTAACTTCATCTTAGCAAGAGAGGAGGAGTGCTTCCTTTTCTGAGACCTTGACCTCAGGATCTGGTACATTATTAGGGCTGCCATCTAACTGCCCACCCCACTGCTAGCCCTGGAGCAGAAGGAGGATTAGAAATCAGAAGTCTATGTCTCAGAGCACTGTTCTAAACTTTATTTATGTATATACAAATAATGTAGGCTACTTTTACTTTATTTATCTTCAAAGTTACTCTCCATGCTCAAACTTGGTCAATTCCCACTGGCATATGCTCACAGAAATGCTGTCTGCCACTGTTTCCCCCCAGGCCCTTGCCTACCCATCCATTTTCACAGGGTTGTTGTGAAAGAGCAGATGGGTAAAGACAAAGGAGGCTACTATATTATTATTACTATTACTATTATTATGTGTGTTTGATGAAAGCAGAAATCTAGATTAGGATAATTTCTCTGACGTTATAAGTACAGATAAATTGTCCTACCTTCTGGCCTTTGCAACATTCCTCTAACAATGTCAGGAATTTCTGTGGCATCCGTTTCTATGAAACTCAAAGTAATTAACAGATGTGATCCAATTATCCTCCTAAATTCCTGGATACAGTACGCAGCAGGCTTTATCCACCTAATAGTTGTTTCGACTCACTAGGATTGAGGTGAAAGGTTCCCTCCAGGTCACATCTTTATTTGTGGTGAGAAACTTGATACATTTTGCCTTTTAGTCAAGTTTCTTGGTGGCCTTCTCTTCCTAGGGCAAGGTGTGCTTATGTTTTAGCTCAGTGTCCTAAAGACATACTCCCTTCCTAAGTGATTGTAAGTCTCCATGGGTCCTGTGGTAAGAGCAGAACAGGAATGCCTCTCTCAAGCTCTACACTTATTTTACTTGCTCATAGAGTAAGATAAAAAACTGAGCCAGAATGTTCTAGAATTCCTCATCTTTATAGCAATAGAAAAGCAGAATGAATGTGACTGACGCTATGATTAGGGCAAGCATATGATTTATCTTGAAAAACTTAACACTCAGGATGAAAGGAAGCATTATTCTTTAATGATAATTTAAATTTGAAGTACTAGATATGGTAAAAATATTGTAATGATAATTATCCTACAAAAGGCTTAAATTGAGACAATCCTGGGTAAATTAGTGTCATCTAATCACTCCACCTACCATGTTAGTGGCAGTGGAGTACCTGGTATTATCTTTCAGAGTTCAGTGCTTGGCACATTTCATTCATTAAAGGTGTAATAATGTTTCATTGTAGGCTGTGTGTGGTGGCTTATATCTATTATCACAGCACTTTGGGAGGGTGAGGTGGGAGGATAACTTGAGGCCAAGAGTTTGAGACCAGCCAGAGCAACATAGTAAGACTCTGTCTCTATAGAAGAAAACAAAATTATCTGGCATGGTGACCCATGCTTGTAGTCCCAATACTCAGAAGGCTGTATAGGAGGATGACTTTGAGCCCAGGACCTGGAGGTTGTAGTGAACTTTGATAATGCTACTGCACTCTAGCCTGGGCAACAGGGAAGACCCTGTCTCAAAACAAAACCAGTCCTATTATAGGTGCTATAAGAGAACTAGATATGTAAAAGCTACATGTCTTCTGCCCTCAAGGAGTTCATAGTGTTATAAAAGAGATGTCTCTAAAGAGTCAGATTAATATGGGTATGTTCAGAGTTATATGCAGTCTCTGATCTCATGATTTTAATCTCACAGATTATCAGCAGTTCCTTATTCAAAAGGAAATGGTGTAATATCTCTTTTAACCTCTTTTAGTGAGATATTTTACAGAAATTCAGTTCTCTTTACAAACTGCTTTCCCTATCCAGTTGACTAAATAGATGTTCTCAGCTATAGTCTTCTTATGGAGTATACCAGTTCTAGATATGATAGAAATATTTTAATGATCAAATAATTTTTTTTTTTTTTTTTTTTTTTTTTTTACAAAATGGTATCCACTTCATGTAAGTAAACAAGCTACTTCATGTAGTGCTTTCAAGTTTACAAAAATGATTTTCACATCAATAGCTATTTGAATATCTACCAGGGTTGGAGTCTTCCCTGTCTAGTTTATGAGGAGAACCCTAGCACCTAAAACACTGTCTGACACTAGGAATAACAACAAATATTTGAAATGGATCAATTGCCTCTGTTATTTTATTTATTTATTCTGTCCGGGGAATCCCTTATTCAAATGAAACTTTACATGGATTTAACAAATAATATTATAGTAGAACTTTTACGGCTAAAAGAAGTGCATGGTTTTGAGGTCCATACCCTACTCTACACGTGCAATCCCTATCGCTTTAAGTGATATGAAAACTATTCAACAATGATGTAGCCTCATGGAGCTAGGAAGAATACTAGAGCACATAAATGCAGAGAGCTCATTCAGTCTGCACTTGAAGGAAATTGAGCCCATAGAGTCTTAAGTAAAATGCCTAAGATCACTTGTGTGACGTGGCCAGGACAGGAACTCATCTGCTGACCCAGGTGGTTTTCCCGTGATAAAGCTAGATTAAGAGGATCAGGATATAGGTAATCCAGGCCACTCTGGAGGAAGCCAGATTTCCAGGAAGCTGAACATTACTGAAATTGCAACAGAGATGGAAGAAATTTCATGTACCAGAGCACTTTCCTGAAAGGCTACCTAATTTGAATGGAAGAAATATTTTGATGAGTCACATGCATGAATGGGGAGGTCTAGTGATGTGTTTGAGAAACAATAAATAAATAGTCTTAGACCCGCTTTCCAGTGAGATTGGGTCTGATTACTTCCAGAGTCTTTGTGTCATTGGTTTGGGTTTGCAGATATGGGGCCTGATTGAAGAATTGAGAAGAGGGAATTAGCTTCCCCAGGACTCAAAGCTCTGAGTCCAGTGTCCAGACTGCAGGATACTGATTTTCTCATTTGCAAGTCAGGAATTGAAACAGAACCATGATAGACTTTGATACGATAATTACATAACTTAGCAGAGTTTTCAAGGAGTTTTCTAATAGTGTTCTCATTGAGAGAAGGTAAAAGTACACCATCCTGATAATTTAGTCCTTTTGAAGAAATGGACCAAAATTTTAGGCTATTTTAAAAGTTTAAAATTGGCTTAGTATGCAAAAATAAATCAATATTATAGAATACTTCTAATGCCATTATAGTAATGTCTTTCAAACATTTTTGATTATGACACACTATAAAAAATACATTTGATATAACAACCAGCATATACCTACAGAAATATAATTAATAAAAACAAAAGTATTGTGGACTGTTTCTTGCTCTCATTATATATAGCACTCATATTTTTTATTCTATTTTATGTTGTTTAGAAACTGCTTGTCATGGCCCATTATAATGATTACATGACTCCCTAAGATCATTACACAAAATTTGAAAAAGACTACTGTAAATAATATGAGAGAAGTCAGAGGAAAAGTTCCTGAATGCGAGGAACTTGTAGAGAAGATGAATTTACAAATCATTGGAGGGTATTTTGTTATGATTACTCGCCAAATTGTGTGATGCAGTTTAAGAATAATGGAAGTGCAGTTTTTGTCAGTGTATTTTCTGTACTAAAACACACAGATCTGAGATAAAGACAACTTTTATAAAGCATGCTTATTTTACATTTTATTTTATGTTTATAAGATGTACCCTTTTACATATTCTTCTGAAATTAGGGTGTATCTTCCAACTGGATATTTTTGCCTTTTTTTTTTTTTTTTTTTTTAAAGATAGGTTCTTTCTTTGTTGCCCAGGCTAGAGTGCAGGGGTGTCATCATAGCTCACTGCAACATCAAATTCCTGGGTTCTAGCAATCCTCCTGTCTCAGTCTGTCAAATAGCTGGGACTACAGTTAACTTTGCTATCTCAGTCTGTCAAATAGCTGGGACTACAGTTAACTTTGCTATCTCAGTCTGTCAAATAGCTGGGACTACAGTTAACTTTGCTATTTTTTATAGAGACAAGGTCTCACTGTGTTGCTCAGGCTGGTCTTGAACTTCTGACTTCAAATGATCCCTCCTCATCTTCTCACAGTGCTGAGATTACAGGCGTGAACCACCTTGCCTGGTTTGCAGTGTTCTTTACAGTCTTTACAGTGTGTCTTTATGAACAACACCCCTTTGGGCAGCAGTCCTCCTTCAGGTGTTATTGTTTGTTTTTGTTCATTCCCACTTGTCGCAGCACAACTGAAACCCTGCTCCATTTCAAGCCTGTAAACCACATGAAGAAAGAACATGAATCTTTTCTAATAAGGAATTCAATTCAGTGTGGTAAGATCAAATAAGTGTCAGCACCAAAACTTGCAGAATGCTTGTCAGTGAGTCAGAGAAAAATCTCAGACTGCTGCTCCACTGCCATTGTTCACACAGAAGATGGTGCTATGGGGTACAAATTAAAATAAAATCATAAGCCCCCCAGTTGAATGAATGAACCCCCTCTTGGCCAAGAGGACGCCAGAAGAACCTTAAAGCTGAGTTGCTGGCTATGAGGAGAAGGAGGTCAGTTGTGCCTTGTTATGTCTGATCCATTTTGGAGTTACCCTTTGTAACAAAATCCTAAATCATTAACAGGCCTAAGACCTTGCAAGTGAAAACACACCTATGAGGCCATCAATTTACTTGGTGGATCACTTGAGTAAATGTTGCATGTCTTAAGTCTGATTAACAGACATTCTCAACTTAAAACATTATAAGACTTTAGACGAAGCTTTGTTTCTTTAACCAATTATAAATCATAGAATCTTTAAACACATGTATAGCCTTTCATCCCTCCAGCTCCCTTAATATGTCCTGTCTTTTGGGGCCAAACCAATATACACCGTCCGTGTATTGACTTAGGATCTTAAGGGTAATTCCCGTCTTCTTGTATGTATAAAACCAAACTGTAACCTGTCTACTGTGGGCAGATTTTCTCAAAACCTCTTGAAAACATTTGCACCAGGCTGTTGGTCATGCACACTTGGCTCAGAATAAATCTCTTTAAATTATTTTACAAAGTTTGAATTTTTTTCCATTGACAGTGGATATCATTAACATCAGTAAGTGCCAAAAGGTGATTTAGATAGAAGAGCAGAACTTCAAAAATAAGTTTTAGTATTTTCTTTACAGATTAATTTTGCTTATACAGTATATTTTTTAATTACATATAAAAAATCTATGTCTAAATAAGTTTAAGAAACTTTTTAAAGTAGCTATGAAATACAGTGTCTAAGTGACAAGAAAGCATTGTGCATTGTTTACCTGGCTGCATTTTTTCTTTTTGGTAGCACTTTAAGATCAAGGGCATCTTACAGTTATGATCAGTCATAAGCACATGCAAATTGAAACCACAATATGATTTCACTATGTATCTACAAGAATAGCTAAGTTAAAAGATTGAAAAAAATTGTTGGTAAAGGTGTGGAACAATTGGAACTCTTGTGCTTTCTTTGCTTATGAGTATGCAAGATTATACAGCCACTTTAGAAAAGTTTGTCATTTTCTTAAAAAGTTAAACACATTTAGTGTATGGCTCAGGAATTCCATTTCTGGGTATTTAATCAAAGGAAATAAAAACATGTGCAGACAAAGACTTGTATGCTGTGTTCATAAGTAGTCCCAAGTTGGAAACAACCCAAGTGTCCATTAACTGTGAAAAACCAATTATAGCAGAATAAATTTAATAAATTTAGCAGCAGAAAAGAATGAACAGTGGACACATACAACATCGTGAGTAAATCTCAAAAGTGAAAGAACCTGCATGTAAATACCTCTAAACCAGTGGTTTTCAACCTTCCTGATGCCGCAATGTATTTTCATTGTTAAAAAGGGGTCGTGACCCACAGGTTGAGAGCCGCTGACTATACTATATCATTTCGATTATGTGGAATTCTGGGAAAGGCAAAGGTATAGCGATAGAAATCAGACCAGTAGCTGCCCAGGGCCAGGGCCGAACAGACTCAACAAAGGGGCAGGAGGGAACTTTGAGTTGATGGAAAAGTTCTGTCAAGCTTGTAGCGCTCGCTACACAAATGATTGCATTTGTCTAAGCCCAGTAAACTGTGTACTTAAAGTCGATGATTTTGATTGCATGTAAACTATACAACTGAAGTTGACTAACAAAATAAATAAAAAGGATCATGCCTTACATTTTATAAAAAATGAAATTTTCTCTATTTTAAAACTAATGCAGAGAACAATACAGAAAGAAATCACCCAGATTCATACACAAAAAATTTTAGAATTATAGTAAATGTTTAGATTCTTTTTTCCTGTGTATCTTATTTTACATTTTCCCTTCTATGTGTGAGCATAGTATAAACAGTGTGTCTTACTCTTGCTGTAGAGTTCAAGTTAGACACTCTACAAATCGAATGAGAGGTTTCCTGGTTGTTGGTCTTATTTACATTCATATATCTAAGAGTCTCTTCATGTTTAGGTTCCTATAACATTTCTCTGTGAGATATCAAAGAATTGGAAATATTTATAAATATTTAAATTATGTGTTTCGAGGAAATTTGATTTATTATTTTATTTTATTTTAGAGACAGAGTCTCTATCATTAGGGGTAGAGTGCTATGGTGTCATCATAGCTCACAGCAACCTCAAACTTTAGCCTCAATCTATCCTCCTGTCTCCACTTCCCAAGTAGCTGGAAATACAGGTGCTGCCACAATGCTGGAGTAATTTTTCTGTTTTTTTTTTTTTTTTTTTTTTTTAGACAGAGCCTCAAATTGTCACCCTGGGTAGAGTGCTGTGGCATCACAGCTCACAGCAACCTCCAACTCCTGGGCTTAAGCCGTTCTCCTACCTCTGCCTCCCAAGTAGCTGGGACTACACACCCACCACAATGCCCGGCTATTTTTTGGTTGCAGCCGTCATTGTTGTTTGGCGGGCCCAGGCTGGATTTGAACCAGCCAGCTCAGGTGTATGTGGCTGGCACCTTAGCCGCTTGAGCCACAGGTGCCGATTCAATTTTTCTGTTTTTAGTAGAGATGGATCTTGCTCTTGGTGGGAGCTGATTTCGAACTCCTGCGCTCAAGCTACCCTCCCTCCTCAGCCTCCCAGAGTACAGAGGATTATAGGCTGAGCCACTGTGCCTGGCCGGAAATTGCATTTTGATTGTGGAGAAAAAACTCTAGTATATGATTAAATATATTATTTCAATGGAATTTTAGAATCAAGATGATTGGGTAAGATGCTAAAGATAGGAATCATTAGATAATGAGAATATATATATATATATATATATATATATATATATACATATATCAGTTTAGTAATGAATGAACCTTCTTGGGAGTAACTTCATGGAACCTTTCAGTTGAATTATTTTACTTGTTAAAAAAAAAAAAAAAGGAAAGAAAAAAATTACCTGCTTCAATAGGTTTTTCTCAGTCTTAAAAGGACATAAACAGAAACATTCCCTCTCTCTTTTCTGTTCATACCTGTCTCATAGAGTAATACTAGGGGAGATAAGTCCTGGGTGTTTGCATACAGCGTAGCAGTTAGGAGCTCAGCCCTTGCCAATGAGGACTTGAAGAAACTTGAGCAGATAACTTTGCTTTTCTAAGCCTCAGTTTCTCTATCTGGAAAATGAGGATAATAATAATACTGATTTCATATGGTTGTTGTGGAAATTAGCTGGACATGATGTGTGTAAAGCTTTGAACTCAGTCAGAGTTCCAGATTATTAGTATCATCATTTTAGTCAGAGAATTTTTTTCACATGCAAAGGAAAGTGGGGGTGGACACCTAGAGGTGACATACAGGGTGGCCATAAAGTTCATGTGCAATTTAAAATAGTTGTCTATTTTAAACACATGAACTTTATGGCCACCCTTTATTTTCCCATACTTAACCTAAAGGACCAGAGAACTTGAGGTGTAGTATTTTTGACCTGAAGATAATTTTTTTTTTAACTTCTCTACTTTCTGTTTTAGTAAAATGAATTCAGAGAAAATTTAGTAAACATGATGATGACTGCCTGAAGTTGCTATGGAAATGTGTTCAGTTTTTTTCTCAATCTGATTTGGTTAGAAAGTGAAAGGAAACCCCTTGGCTGTCATTCTGTCTTAATATGGAAATTAGAACTTTGAAGTATGAAAAGCATTAACATTTACATGTATCTAAATGAAAATAATTGTTTTTTTTTGTTAAGTAGAAGAGGGATAATTACCATTAGCCCTACAGTTTTTATTTATATTAGAATAAAAAGGAAAGGCTGGTACAGCTAACTATCTCTTCATAAAATAACGACTTTCTAGACTAATATTCAGATTATCAATACCTATTATTTGAATGTTGAATGTTATGTAAACAGAACATTAAGCATAAAATATGACATTCTAATAATCAATTTGATGCACAGAACTCCAACAAAGCAGTCATTAAAACTAGTTTGCAATTATATAAATAGATCTTTTCATTGATATATTTTGAATCAAAAGACTATTAATGGCACCAAAGATCTCCAATGAGAATTTTTATTTCAGTAAGCATTTACTGCAAAGCGTTGTATTGCAGTGGCAGAAAGATGACTAAAAATATAGTATCTGTGCAAAATAGCAACTTAAGGGAGAAAAAAGAGAAAGGAAGAATATCTTATGGGCACCACTGATTGGGAACGGTGAGACCTGGGCTGTAGGAGGTACAAAGGGCTTTGCATGCTACTGGCTGCCCATGGCAAGTAGCTCTGTGCCAGCCTTTTTTTTGATATTCAGGTTGGATGTCACTGGGACTCACATAGGATTGCCTTCTGGCCTTTCTTCCAAACATATTTTCCTTTCAACGAACCAAATTTTGGCAGATGGCTTTGCCTTGCTTTTGTGGCATTTTTGTTCAGTTGGGGTTTGGTGGTTTTTTCCTGTAACAACTTGTTTTATGGTTTGAGTTCTGCCTTTCATTATGTAGTCACTGAACTATTTTATCATCATTTTGCAATGAAGAATAAGATACAGAGTGTATGGGGATGAGAGACTTGGGAGTAAAAAAGGGGAGTAATGGAATTGACAGTTATTATGTAACATGATAGGTTATGTTCCGAGAAGGGGAGCCCTTTATCTTTTTCAGAGTGGTCTTCCTTACCTGGGCTGTGGAGAAGTCCCAAATTTGCATCTAGTAAGTTAGATAGATCTTTCCAAACCCTAAAGTATTCTTTTAAGTGGTATGTTTCCCTGGCAGGGATAGTAAGTTAGTTCTAAAGATATTAAATAACTCAGGGAAATTTCTAGATAATGCTGTGTTCTTACTTCCAGAACAATTCAGAGACTTTGTCACGTGAGTTTTGTTGAGTATTCCCAGGGTACTGCCCAAGAGAAATGCCAAGCTCCCAACTAGAACATCGCAGCTTGGGTGCCAAAAATAAATGATTCTTACATGGGTCTGAGGAGGGAAGAGTAAGCCACAAAGAGGAACGTGAAAGTCTGATGATAAAAAAAATACAAGCAAAGCTCATTAGTAAGTGAATGAATGTCGCAGCGAGTAGTTGCTGAGCCTGATGTAAAAGTCGAATAGTGAATTTAAGCTTTTCAAGTGATAAGGTCTTTAATACAAAAGGAAGGAAAATGGAAAATGTATCAAGGTTATATGGTTTTTGTGATTGCAGTTACTAAGATGAAATGTTTTAAGCACAGAAGAATTCAGCTGTGTTGCCTGTTGGCAATATATTTCAAATTGTTGTTCAACTAAATTGGCTTGGGTTATACCCAAACACAAAAGATCCAGTTTCTGGTTCCCAAAGAATCACGAAGCAATTAATGTGCTTAACTTGTTGATGTCAATATTGCTGAGCGTTGATAGGATGGTCCCCCTTTTTCCTTCCTGGAGTGGCTAAGTTTTTTTTTTTTTTTTTTTTAATTGAGGTGTTGTATTTATTCTTCAGTAGTGGGCGATATTACTTAAAATGACCTCAATTTTACTTTTTAAGCAAATTTACTATTTAGAGTGTCTGGTTCTCCTGTAGTTTCCAAAATAAGGTCATCCAGAGCAGCCGTTAAAGGTCAATCACAATATTTACGACATAGTACACGAGCAGGAGAAACCCTCTTCAATTTATTAGTTTCATATTTCAATTCGTATGTAATTTTAGTATTTTAGGTAATACATGGCATCACATAGGAGAGATTTCTTTTCAAACAGTCTCTGAAAGGATGAATAAAAAAAGTTACCTTAAATGTGAACAGAGAAGTGATAGGTGTTGGAAAATTTCTCCTAAATTATAAAGCACTTATATTTCCTATTCCAAAACAAAATGCCATGGGACATATTTTCTATTACATTTCTAATAAAATTATATCTGAGAAATGACGAAGCAATAGAAATTTCAGGAACGCCGGTTGTTGACCTACCTGTTGATTCCTGTTAAGAGTTCTAATCTTGTAGTTAGGTAAATACCTTAATTAAATCTTGTGCTATTTCTGCACTGGGAAATTTGAGCCTCTGTTGGTTTGTGTGGTGTTTGTTCATATACATCTAGGCATGCACCAAGACGAACTACTACATTTTTAGAAATCCAGATTCCTAAATTTGCTACTCATCCACACTGGGTGATCTTGGGCCTCAATTCCCTCATTTGGGATAATAATGTGTACTTGACAGGCTGGTTGTAGGAAATGACACATTGCCTCTATGGAGTATGACACATGTGGACCCTCAGTAGATGCTGTTGCCTATTTTTACACACTTATGTTAAAATATTGGAACAACTCTTTTTTTAAAAATTGTCATCATCTTATATTTGTTGGCTGAGGTGCCTACAGTAATTTTTTTTGACTTATCTTATTCATTCACTTATTCAACTATTCATTCATTCAAAAAAGTTAACTTAGCCACACTTGTACTCCTAGCACACTGGGAGGCTGAGGCAGGTGGATTGACTGAGCTTACAGGTTCGAGATCAGCCTGAGCAAGAGCAATACCTGGTCTCTAAAAATAGTTGGGCATTGTGGTGGGCACCTGTAGTCCCAGCTACTTGAGAGGTTGAGGCAAGAGAATTGCTTTAGCCTAAGAGTTTGAAGTTGCTGTGAGCTATGACACCACAGCATTCTACCCAGGTTGATAAAGTGACACTCTGCCTAAAAAAAAAAAAAGGAAAAAAAAAAAAAGATTAACTTAGTATATTATGTTCATCCAGAAATAAATATAAACATGATCCCTGCTTTCAAGATGCTCACAGGTTAATGAACCCAAATTAATTATGGCAAATATCTGCTTCCCATTTCAAGTACATCATCTGACATTGTTCAGTCATATGGTTCCTTTATCCAGGGGTTCTCAACACTGGCTGAAGACCAGAATCACTGGGAGAATGTTCTCAGGTAGATGAATGCCTGGTTCCTATGCAGATCAAAAATTCAGAATGTCTGGGTGTAAGTGTGTTTAAGCTCCCAGGTATCATCAGGGCTGGGAATCACTAGATAGAGTCCAGTCAGGCTCTGATTCCTGGCCTTACTTTACATGTTACTTTTTTGTTTCCCATTCATTGAGTACCCCACTCATTCTTCTGTCTTTTCTCTGAAAACCTCCCTCATTACCTTAAGAGTGCAGTTACAAATACACCTTTCCAGGGAAACTTCTATGATTCACTCCCTAGAGCAGTGGTTCTCAACCTTCCTCATGCCGTGGCCCTTTATACAGTTCCACAAGCCCACAGGCTGAGAACTGCTGCTGTAGAGTATGCTCCCAGTTTTGGGTAGGGCCTCTTTACTCCTCCTATTCATTATTTTTCCATTTGAATTTCCTGGATGAGTGAAATTCCTAAATGCTTTCTTTACTTATTTCTCTTGCTCCCACATTAGTGAAGTGTGCAAACTTCTTGTGGGAGAGATGAAATGTTTTATTTTTTGTGTACTATCTCACAGTGACTTTTACACTGCTTCTGACCACAGTGAGCACTCAACACATGCTCCTAGCCAACTGACTCAGTTCTGGTAAGCCGACTTCTTTCTCCAACCTATTTTGGTATTAGCAGCTGTAGGATATCAACATGAATTGATGCACTTTTATCTTGACTTTCTAAATCTGGATTTTAATTTTTCATGAGTTAGTTCCTTGGAGTTTAATTCCTTCTTTTCTATTAGTGCAAATGAAATATTTTAAGATTTCTTATCTTTAGGCAATTCTTGGAGGTAACTGCATTTATTAAATCTATATGTTATAAAAGCTATAGTGTTGAATTGTATTCTTCTCAGCTTCTTCAAGTCAGGGAACCCATGTCATATTTATTTTGTGTCCCTAGTTCATGGACAAACACAAGGCATACAATAGGTGCTCAGTAAAGATTTATTGAATTAATTGAGTTTTTTAGTTAAGGTACGTTAGCAGAGACACTCTGAATTTATCTATGATGCAGATTATTCTGAAAATCAGATGCATTTATAAAAACCATTTTTCTCTGCATTTATCTTTTTATTACTCACAAGTTCTGGGAATCAACCTTTCCTGTCTTATATCAGCATGCCTCCCTTGGCTCTTTATTTTGCTGACATCCTTTGGGATTTTGTGTTGGCTCACATAGGCCATTGATCTGTCTGGCTGTCTGTGGATCTATGAATAACACCATACCTCAAAAGAGCAATTCTGATTTATTGCATACAATACACTTTTTTCCTGAATCTCATTAGAGAAAACAAGAAAAATGTTAAAAAGTAAAATAATATAAATGTCGGTCAATTAATTTCACTCATAGGCAATCACTGGAAATTTGAGGTTTATTTCTTGCCAATCTTTTTTCTATGCATTTTGTAAAAAGCATGATTCTATCTAAAAATCCAAGTAGTTACTTAATTTTGCATTTAGTTATAATCATTTCATATTTTTTTGTTGAGACAAAGTTCTATTATGTTGCCCTTATTATGTTGAGTTCTGTGGCATCATAGCTCACAGTAACCTCAAACTCTTGGGCTTAAGCGATTCTCTTGCCTCAGCCTCCCAAGTACCTGAGACTACAGGTGCTCACCACAACACCTGGCTTTTGTTGTTGTTATTGTTGTTGCACTTGTCATTGTTTTTTTTAGCTGGCCCAGGCTGGGTTTGAACCCACCAACTTTGGTGTATATGGCTGGCACCATAACCACTGTGCTATGGGTGCCGAGCCAATCATTTAATATGTTAAACTGCTTTTTCAATGTTTATAAACCATTTCAGTTCTCATTAATGGATTTATTATATACTGCATGTTAAAAAATGAATGTGCTATAATTTTAATAAACCATTTTCTTATTGCTAAACTTTTGTATGATACTATATTATTTATTACTCTAAATAATCCTGTGATAACATCTTCATGCATAATGATTTTTCTATAAATTGGGCTATGTTCCAGAAGTGTCCAAGATTATGAACATTTTTGCATTCTTGAGACATCTGAATAAATTACTTCCCAAAGGACTGCCCTTCCACAGCTCTGCCCACAGTGCATCAGTATCCTCCCTTTTAACTCTTGTCAGCCTTGAGGATATAAAATGTCCTTTAAAATTAAAGTGTTCTTTATTTTTTCATGTACACATATGAAAGATAATTTATTTTATCTAACATTTCCCGGGAGGATTCCACGGTGCATGTCTTTAAGATTTTACCCCATTCACTTTAGCATGCCACACCAGCTTGTGGATCCCTCCACACCAAGACTACCCCGATGCAGTTGTTGATGTGAAGCACACAGGTCACTTGCTCATTCTGACTGAGTGCTGCTAGTGGGTGGTTGGAATGTGTAGCTCCTCTTGTGTTCCTAGAGGCCGGTTGGAGTACATGGCTATGGACATGCTGCTAGAGATGCTATATGTGTCAGTGAATGTTCTTATAGATTGAGAATATTCCAAAAGCGAAACTGCAGCTTAATTCTTGGGCTAGAATTTCTCATGTATGAATCTGAGTATTTAAGCAGAAAGAAGCTATAAAATCACAGAGCTCCTATAAACTTCTCAAAATAAAGTTTCTTTATGAATGATGGGAACTGTGGACCCTTTGGATGGCTTCAGTTGTCTCTCTATCCTAAGACATCTCTATATCTTTGGGATATTTCCGTATTCCATCTGTTTAACCTTTTGGATTCATTCTGATACTAAACAGAGAGATGAAGTATTTTTATTTTGGCAATTGGCCTGCTGCTGAACTGTCAGAGGGATATATTATTGCAGGCCATGGTCAATTTTGCTGGAATACTGGTTTTTAATGTATCATGAAAGAAGACCAAATATCTATAAAGTAGGGATAGGCAGAGAGAAAAAGAGAGAGATTATACAGAAATACGAAACAGTCATCTTTCAAGGCACTAATATAAAGCTACTTCTTATCTGAAGCCTTCTTTGATCTGCCCTGTTTGTTCTCCTGCAGAACTTGGACCTACACTCCTATAATAACATTGTATTAGTTATGTGTTTACGTGACTGTTTTCCCACTCAGTTATGGTCTTTTTGAAGACAGTTAATGTTGTATTTATTGTATACCTAGTACTTAGCATAGTCTCACATATAGTAGGTGCTTGAGCACTGATATTTGATGATGGAAAGACAGACACATAAGAGAAATGGAAAAATACTCTCTTTTTTTGAGACAGAGTCTCAAAAAATTAAGTTACCCTCAACTAGAGTGCCACAGTGTCACCATATCTCACCGCAACCTCAGACTCTCTGGTGATCTTTTGCCTCACCCTTCTGAGTAGGTGGGACTACAGGCACCTACCACAACACCCAGCTCATTTTCTATTTTTAAGAGAGATGGGGTCTCACTCTTGTTCAGGCTGGTCTCAAACTCCTGAGAGCTTGCTTTCATCTTCCAGAATGCTAGGATTACAGATGAGAGCCACAATCCCAGCCAGAAATGGACAGTATTCTTAAATGGATGATCAACAGCATGCATTTTAAATCAGGTTTTTCAGTCAAAACAGACATTATAGAAATGTGCTTCATTTTTAGAGGAAGTGGATCCTTGAGAGATTAAGCGACTTCCTCAAGTGACTCAGCTGACTAAGTCAGCATGCAGGCATTTCAGTTCCCAGTCCCATGTTTTTTCTTTTTTTTTTTTTTATTAATTAATTAATTAATTTTTTTTATTGTGAAGAAGGGGCGGGGAAAGAAGGCGGAGAAAGAGGTGCGTGACAGGGTCGGGCCAGTGGCATGGTACCACATTGGCTGTATCTAGGTAGAGGCAGCTTTAGGCCGGGCCTTGCTGAGTCGTTGCTACGCGGAAGTAGCTCGATGGATCTACTTCTAGTCAGGCTCGGGAAGTTGCACTAGGCCTCAGGCACATGGCAGGGCCCAACAATTCCCTCTTTTGTTTTTTGCATGGCAGAAAAACATAGCCCCTGTCTTAGGTTGCCTACTCTTGCAGTTTCAGTCTTACCCGTCATGGGGATACAAACATCAATGGTTTGGTCCCTGTCTTAGGTTGACTGAATGCAGAGTGAT
>CAUYPK010134222.1:0-22335 GCA_963574355.1 Loris lydekkerianus | reverse complement strand
ATAAAAATCCTCAAAGAAACCATAGGAAAAACACTGGAAGATATTGGCCTGGGGAAAGACTTCATGAAGAAGACTGCCATGGCAATTGCAACAACAACAAAAATAAACAAATGGAACTTCATTAAACTGAAAAGCTTCTGTACAGCTGAGGAGACAACAACCAAAGCAAATAGACAACCTACACAATGGGAAAGGATATTTGCATATTTTGAATCAGACAAAAGCTTGATAACTAGGATCTATAGAGAACTTAAATTAATTCACATAGAAAAAGCCAACAATCCCATATATCAATGGGCAAGACACATGAATAGAACCTTCTCTAAATGAGACAGTTGAATGGCTAACAAACATATGAAAAAATGCTCATCATCCCTAATTATTAGAGAAATGCAAATCAAAACTACCCTGAGATACCTTCTAACCCCAGCAAGAATAGCCCACATCACAAAATCTCGAGACTGTGGATGTGGAGAGAAGGGAACACTTTTACACTGCTGGTGGGACTGCAAACTAATACAACCTTTTGGGAAGGAAGTATGGAGAAACCTCAAAGCACTCAAGCTATACCTCCCATTTAATCCTGCAATCCCATTACTGGGCCTCTACCCAGGAGGAAAAAAAAAATCCTTTTATCATAAGGACACTTGCACTAGACTGTTTATTGCAGCTCAATTTACTTCGTCAAAATGTGGAAACAGCCTGAATGCCCACCAACCCAGGAATGGATTAACAAGCTGTGGTATATGTACACCATGGAATACTATTCAGCCATTAAAAAAAATAGAGACTTTACATTTTTTGTATTAACTTGGATAGAAGTGGAAGACATTATTCTCAGTAAAGCATCACAAGAATGGAGAAGCATAAATCCTATGTATTCAATTTTGATACGAGGACAATTAATGACAATTAAGGTCATGATGGGGGAAGGGGAGAGTGGAGGGAGGGGTGGGGAAAAGGAAGAACAGAGAAAAGGAAAGAGGGAGGGCAGTGGGGCCTTGGTGTGTGCCACATTTTTGGGGGGCAAGACACAATTGTAAGAGGGACTTTACCTAACAAATGCAATCAGTGTGACCTGCTTTCTTGTACCCTCAATGAATTCTCAACAATAAAAAAAAGGAAAAAAAAAATAAGTAAAACACAACAACAAAATAATAATGTTTTAATATTTTAATGTATAAATAACTCAGACACTTTATGATTATCTTTAAGTATTACTGTAATATTTTAAATTACTGAAAAGAATTTTAAAATTATAATACAGATATCCCTCTGACATTATCCTTGTAGTCATCTTAGGTCTTAAGTGACCATGTGGCATCCAAGATGGCTACAAAGGTCAGAGCCTCTGTGTCCTCAGTTTATATACCAGATGTACTATTGATGACAAAAGACAAGATGCGTCTAGAATAACTAGGAGGCAAAGCTGAGGAAGGGAAGAAGGGGCCATGTCAGGCTTGGTTATATCTTGTAGCTATTGGTCTAGACTCTGAAAACATGTCTCCAAGTCTCACCATGGTTGCCTATCCAGACACCAGAATCTAGAGGGTCAAAACTACAAATATAAACTTGTCATTGAGAGCTCCCAGGTTTAAGATCAGCCTGTGTGTGTGTGTGTGTGTGTGTGTGTGTGTGTATTCTTTTTTTACATGCTTCAGCCCTTTGTATACAAAAGTCTCAGGTGTCTCTCATAGAAACACAGACGAAGACAGGAAATTAAAGGTTTTTTTAGGGTTGCAAAGCAAAGAAACAGATTTTGAGAGAGAGAACAGAAAAGGCTCCACTAGTTAGTAAAAGGTATTCTTGTTATGCAAATAAAGCCCTGTGGGTAATAGTCCCCAGAGAGGATAAAGGGCAAATGTTTCTTTTAGAACCTTTAAATGTGGAAACTCCACTCTTAGTTAAAGTTTTCTTTTCTTTTTTTCAGTAAAAGACAGTTTGTTAACTATTATTTTAAAATATGTTAAAGAAATGTACCTTGGGGCAAAACATTGCTAATCTCTTTAGTCCAATTTGAAGCTAAATGATTTTACATATTAAAAGCCAAACTGATAGTTTTGGAGAGATTTGGGTTGGAGGTTGTTAGAGACAGACAAAAAAGTAAGAGGAAAAAAATACCAAACTGGGATAAGGAGGAAAAAAGTGTAAACATATTGAAAGGATGGAAATAGTAATAAACTATCTAACAGAGAAAAATAAACAGAAGAAAATCAGAGAAAAGTCACATCATTGGCCCTTTAAAGAGAAAGATCGCAGCACACCATTGCCCTTTGTTTGATTAACCACCTGTGGCTTAATTCATTGTTTTAAAAGATTGTTTTCTCAGTAGTTGAATTGAGAAAATAGAAAATGCATGCTCCTGCCAGACCATATTCCAAGGACCCTGATAAGCCAGCCTCACAGAGAAGAGAATAAATTGAAAAATAGACCCAGCCACTTCACCAGCTGCCTGCCTTCTTGCTATCAATCAACTGACAACAATAACCATTTGTTTTTCTTTTCCCTTTTCAATCTCAGCAAAAAGCTCAAATCATTTATCCTATTGCCAGCAATTCTTCTTTCTTTCATATGCTATACCCTGCCCCACCTTTAGGAAGTAAACTTTTTACCTCTTTCTATCTTAATCTTTGTGTTGATAATTCTTTCTAAATCTGCACTATGGGTTGCCACCCTGACGCATATCATCCTATATCTTCTTTAGTTAATTTCTTAGTTCTATGAATGAATAAATCAGTTTGATTGAGCAGCTGTGTCCCATTCTAACAGCTGGTATTATAGAGAAACTTTTGAACAGAAGAAAATAACAAAGGTCAACATTTGGAGCAGTTTTTAAGAGAAAAAAAAGCTATTGTTTAGGAGCAAAGATGCAAGGAGAGATACGAAAGAAGGAAAGAGCTGACTCTAAATATTTTGCATGCACTTTTTTTGAGTCTCTTAACTTTAAATCATTAAAGGAAGTTATGAGAGACACCTGATTTTATTTGAAAAACTTGAAACATCAAGTATAGCATTATCTTTATTGTTTTAGAAGTCTTGATAGTCTCTCTGTTGTTTTATTTTTAATTGTTATTTATTTATTTATTTATTTATTTATTTTGAGACACAGTCTCATTATGTCACCCTTGGTAGAGTGCTATGGCATCAAAGCTCACAGCAACCTCGAACTCTTGGGCTTAAGCAATTCTCTTGCCTCAGCCTCCCAAGTAGCTGGGACTACAGCACTCGCCACAGGACTCCTGGCTATTTTTTTTTTGTTGTAGTTGTTATTGTTGTTTAGCAGGCTTGGGCTGCCAGCCCCACTGTATGTGCCTAGTGCCTTAACCACGGAGCTATGGGCGCCAAGCCAGTTTCTTTGTTTTAATTGAGCACACAGATGAAATTCTAAGATCTTATTCTGGCCAGCAAAGCTTAAATAATTTTAAGGTATATTTCAAACATTTACAAGAATTTTTTATAGTTTTTAAATGTGTTAGTCACTAGTGTCTCTGTGGATGGTGGATCAGAAACCATTTTTTTAGAACTGTCAACAGAAAGTAAACCAAACTCTGTTAAATAATTTAAAGAGATTTATTCTGAGCTGAATATGTGTGATCATTGCCCAGAGAACCACACCCAAGTGTGAGATAGTAATTACACATAAACTCATATGCTTGGCACCCGTAGCTCAGTAAGGGCGCCAGCCACATACATCGAGGATGGCGGGTTTGAGCCTGGCCTGGGCCTGCTAAACAATGACAACTGCAACCAAAAATAACAGGTGTTGGGGTGGGCGCCTATTGTCCCAGCTGCTTGGGAGGCTGAGGCAAGAGAATTGCCCAGAAGTTTGTAGTTGCTGTGAGCTATGACTCCATGTCATCCTACTGAGGGCAACATAGTGAGACTCTGTCTCAGAAAAAAAAAAAAGAAAGAAAGAAAGAAAGAAAAAGAAAGGATGCTTCTGGGGTCTCCTGGGCCAACAGAGAGCCACTCAGTTAACAGAGGGCTTAGGATTTTGTGTTTACTTCACCCTTACTTAATGAAGTTGTAAAAGGAACTTCTGCCTCAGTAGGTCCTTGGTCTCAACCCACGGACCACGGATCAGTGGTAAGATAGGATTTTATTAGACAGAGAGGAATACAGAAGGAGTAAAAAGGCACCAGAGCTTCTGGCAAAGGGGATGATCTAAGTTGGAAGTCTCCCACTTGGGCCCTTTGTCTAGGGGTCTACATCACATTTGGCCAGGACTTGCTAGGTGGAAAACACCTTTTCAAAGTTAATGAGTGTATTAACAAATGAATGAATGTCGAGCTAGAGCCCAGAGGGTGTGGCCTGGAAAAGGCTGTCTGTGCCTGGGAAAAAGGGGTCTGATTTCGGAGCTCACCAGGCCAAGAGAACTGGAGAATCCCTGTCCAGCTCTGAGTTGAGGAATCCTGTATCAAAGTCTCTACAAAAAGTCCAGAAATCAGAGTTCAGAGAGCTTCCAGACTGCTGAGCAGCAGGAGGTGCCTGGAGACTAGCGTGCCTAGAGAGCACAAGGAAGCACTTGTGCTTCCCCACCCGCCTGGCCCAATGCACCTCTTTGACGGGACTGTTCTTCTGCAGCCTTTGTAATATCCTTTATAATTTGTTGCAGGAAGATAAGGCCCAACAGAGAGAAAGAGCACCCAAACACCACGTTTATAAGAGGAAGGGCTTTATTCACCGGCTGGGAGCTTACGGCATAGAAGAATTCCGCGCTCCCCGACTGCCTTGGTCTTTCCGTTTTTATTGACAGTCAAAAAGTTCCACCCCACACATACCCTTCTCATTGGCCAGTTTGGGGATCAAGCAGGAGATGCTATTCCCGCCCTACAGAACTACAGGATTTCATAGAACTTGGAAATTTCCAAGTTTCAGGAAGTTAAGTTTACAAATTCCCAAGAGCTGAGTCACCGTGGAGAGGACCCTGCATGTGTATCCTCGTGATCTCCTTGAGAAGACCTGTTCTCCTAGACCTGACCCTTCTCAGGTATCCTCTCTCAATTAATGGATGAACTTGATTATTTTCCTGAATTCTGTGAGCCATTCTCGTGAATTAATCAAATTTGAAGAAGGGATTGTGGGAATCTCCAATTTATAGCAAAATGATCCAGAAATACAGGTTACAACCTGGAATTTGTGACTGGCATCTAAAGTGGGGCCAGCTCTGTCTCTGGGAGGCTGACCTCTCTGGATCCCACTGGGTCTGGCCAAAGTGAGATATTGGCAGGAGGGTGGAGGGTAGGAGGAGAAATAAGTCAGGGTGTTTATTTCTCCCCAGCTGAATTAATACATAATGTAGTATGTATTAATGCCTTCATGCGGTTCAGACTGTGGCTGACTTCTTCTATGGCCACAGCTCCCCCTGGTGTCAGCTCCATGGCTCCACCTCTTACGTAGTTATAGGAATATAATTCTCTCTCTCTGTTCTTTCAGATCTAGTGGTATGATAGCTGTCTTTGGATGTGTTACCATCCCCTGCTTGTTCCCGTATCCTTACTCATGCCTCTGTAAGAAAACTCATTTAAATTATCAGCAGTTAAATTTTTTGTTCATGATTCTGTTGGGGAACTTTGCCAACAGCTCCCTCTTCCTGGCATTCTTTTCACCCTCCTAGAAGGAAAAGGAAGAGCCTGAAGCAGCTCTCTCCAGGGGCACATTCATTTATTCCACAAATGTTTTCCAAGCACCCCCTACAGGCAGTGCTGGGAGGGTGCTTCCTCTTTGTCGCTGGACAGGGAAGTAATGTCGATGCTCTAATTATGTAGTAGTGTCTGCGTCCTAGAAGAGCAGTGCTTTGAGTTGAGGGAAGCCCTCAAATGAGTCACTTGAGAGAATTTGGGACATGTATGGCCAAACCAGCTCAGACCAGAAAGGCTTATTTGGGCTTCCAGTCTGAGTGTGAGCGGAGAGTCAGAATGTCCCTCAGGTGGAAATTGTAACCCAGACTTTGACCCAGAGATCTGCCAACTGAAGACTGGTCCTGCCATGTCCTAAAAATGAAATAGGATTATTAGAGAATTGCCACCTTTCTGAATAGAGAGAAAATAGTTCTTCCGGGGAGGGACTGATCCCCATGACTAGCCCTAGTGGTGACACTATTTCTCTGTAATGCCCTCATCTGAGCTAGGTTATGAGTCCTTCCCTTTAAACCTACAACACACTTAGGCTCAAACAAGGAAATAAATTCCAAGACTTATGTGTATCCTAATATTGTGTAACTATGAAACATTGTAAAAACTAGCCTAAATTTTTGGAAAGTCAACAGGGGCTGTGAAATTATTATTTGTGCTTCGATTAGAGTAGAAAGCAAAAGTTATTCTAAAGACAAATCAATTGCTGCAAAACTTAATTGATTCTCCACAACTTTTTAGCAGAATTTTAAAAATAGCAATTAGATGGCTTGGTGCCCCTTGCTCCGTGTTTTAGGGCGCCGGCCACATACACCAAGGCAGGGAGGTTCGAACCTAGCCAGGCCTGCTAAACAACAACGACAACTGCAACAACAACAACAAAAATTGCCGGGCATTGTGACAGGCGCCTGTAGTCCCAGCTACTTGGAAGGCTGAGGCAAGAGTATTGCTTAAGCCCCAGAGTTTGAGATTGCTGTGAGCTGTGACACTACGGTACTCTACTGAGGGCAACATAGTGAGACTCTGTCTCAAAATATATACTTTATATACATATAGACCTTAAAGACCTATGTGTTGAAATTAGGAGTCAAGATATAACAGTATTTACTAAATAGATGACATACATCAATGATTTCAATAGTTACTTTGTAAATAGTTTATGAGCAGTCAAAACATCATATCTTCAAGTCATAGGCAATCTCTTCCAGGGTAAGCTGCTGTGTGTAGGTGGGGAGAGTATGTCTATTAACTGCTGGGGTGGGAACTCCTAGCTCCGGCCGAGAGAGGATTCTCAACGCGAAGACTAGGAGAGAAAGAAGCAAAAAGTGTATGTTACTTCCCAAGGGGGAGAAGGGCACAGAGGAGAGAAACAAGGAGAAGTGTTGGCAGCCAGAGGAAGGAGTTTGAGGGTTTTATTGGGACAAAGGGACAAGCAAAAAAAAAAAAAAAAAAAAAAATAGTAAATGCTCTCAGCCAATATCTAGAGGCTGTGCTGTTTTTTTCCTATCTTCTCTGTGAGGCTGGCTTATTAGTTTCCAGAAACATGCTTGTGGCAGGAACTGGGGGACGGCCACGCCTCTTCTTTCTTCTCAGTTCTTTTGAAGTGCTGTGAGAACAAACTCTCAAAAGAAATAAATTTAAGCCACAGGTAATTAATAAAACAAGGAGCAGTTGTATTGTGACTTTTCCTCTTTTGTTATTAGAGAGTTTACTTCTTGTTACACAGTTAATTAGCAATGTTGTCCTTTTATGAACCACATAAAAGGTTTTAAGCATTTAAAAAAATCCTTAAGAAACTACTTTTTAATAATGTTTATGTGAACAATGCATAAAAACTTTCTCTGAAAAAGTAAAACTCCCTAATTCTACCACTTTAAAGCACTAACATTTGGGCGGTGCCTGTGGCTCAAGGAGTAGGGTGCCGGCCCCATATACTGGGGGTGATGTGTTCAAGCCCGGCCAAAACCGCAAAAAAAAAAAAATAATAATAACAATAAAACACTAACATTTATTAAGTGCTTACTACATGCTAGGAATTGTTCTAAACACTTTACATGTTTACGACATTACTATATATTAATAATTATATTGGCATTAATTAATATATTGATTATACATTAATTAATGTAGTATGTATTAACTGATACATCATTATCTATGAGGTAGGTAATATTATTGTTTCAGGTAACTGAGATTCAAAGGTATTAAGCAACCTGTGCAGAATAACATAGCTTAGTACAAGGTGAAATTTAGACCTATTTCCATAACAACAGACAGAGTTTTACTTTATTCCTTATAAGATCTAAGTAGTATTACTTGGTATGAACATAACAATATATTTACTTATTTTTCTAATAATGGATAGCAAGAGAGTTGGTTTTTGCAAAATGTGATAAACATGGCTTACTTTTCCTTACATTAAAATCTTTGGAGACAATGTATTACTAGCATGGAATATTTTCACATGACATTTACTAACATCTCTTAAGACATTAATGTTTTATGAAGCATTGAGCAGCAAGTCTAAATACTTCAATAACTACAGTAAGCATACTCATCTTTACTTGTGAGGCACAGGTTTGGTTTTCTAAGGTTACTGACATATAGCAGACCTCCCTATGGTCAATTTCCTGCCTCACATTTCCAAACTATTATCACAACCTCAACTATCGCAACTCCTAAAACATAGGCCTAAAATATCAGGGACCAGAGAGATATGAAGGATCTGTACTTTCATCTACTTCAGGCCCACCTTGTTGATTTCCAAGTGTCTGGCTAAGGAGACGTGTCTTCGTCAGTGAAGACACTAATGGCCAACCAGTGGGTGAGCAAAACATTAAAGAGCCAGGAAAAAACTGGCTTGGAGAAAGATTTGATTGGGAATGAGTGAGAAGGAAGCTGCCGGATATTGCCATCAAGATGATGTGGACTTTGAAAATGTACACTCGTGTTGTTCTCTGAAGAACAGAATAGGGTTGTAGATTATTTTGATGACTTGCTTTTGGTGTCAGCCTGGGTTTCCTAGAATGAAACTCTGAAAGACAGGACCCTCACAAAATCATTTGTAAATGGGTTACACAAATGATAGTTGCAGGTGGAGAAAGGGGCTTGTGTTAAGAAATTCAGTTGGAATTCCTGGGAGACGGAAACAGGCAGGTGAAGAGGTAGTAGCGGGAAGAGAAGATAGGTCACATTTCTGAACCCTGAGCAAGCTTCCCTAAGGACCTTGAACTTACATCAACAACTTGTATTTCAGAATATCTTGATCTTGGAAGAGACTAAGTAGTTGTCCACCAAATTACTTTCTTCTGAGAACCCAGCTAGACTGTGTCTTCCAGTCTCTCTTACGGTTGGAGGTGGCCGTGTGACTGTGTTCTAAAGAACTTAAGTTTGCCACTCCAGGCCACCTCTCCCATAAAACTGCCTGTTCTCTCTCCCCTCTTGTTTACTGCCATGATATAGAGGATTCATTGGAGGGCTCTGAGGCTCTACAGAATAACAGAGCCATGAGTTGGAAGAAACTTGGGCTCCTGAGTGACTGTGTGGAGCATAGATTCCTCATAAATCTCCATTGCACTGTGACAAGAGTGAGAAATAAACTTTTATTGTTTTTTTTTTTTTTTTTTTTTTTTTTTTTACAGCAGCTAACAAACCCTGCTGGATACGTTGTGATGCACTGGCATTTCTTCTACCAAGCCAGTAGCTTCTTTTCTGCTCCTTCCTTGAATCCTCCTCTTTCTCTTCTCATCTAAACCAAAGTAGCCCTCCAGGGTTACAGGTCTTCTGGCCACTTTCCTCTGGGTCAGCAAGCGACACTGGCCCTGACCTCTCTCTTTTGTTCTATGTACATCCTTTCACTTTACTTCTGGTGTCTTCTGCATATCAAAGTTTTCAATTTCAACATAGTAAAGTATGTCACATTTTTAACCCTTTATAGTCTGTGCTTTTGCTATCTTTTAAAAAATCTTTCTGAGTCCTAAAATCATAATAGCTCAGAATTGTGTCTAAACATTTTCTTATTTGGCTATTTGTGTTTAGACTTACGAATATAACCCACCTGGAATTCATTTTTGTGTAAGACATAAGGTAGAAATATAATTTTATTTTGTTTCACATATGGATAGATAGTTGTGTCAGCCCCATTAGATAATCTATCCTTTCTGCCTGATACATAATGTGGCTCTGTCAATACCAACTTTTCATATTTACATGGGCCCATTTCTTGCCTTTTACTTTTGTTGCCTTGGCTGATTTTCCATTCCAGGATTGTGCGGCAATTACTATGACTTCTTAATAAGTTGTGGTTTCTGGTAAGGTAAAGCCATCTATTTTCCTCATGGACTTGATCTTCAAATTTGTCTTGGCTATTTGTGTTGATTGTCTGTTGCTATATCCTAAAACTATCCCAAAACTTAGTGGCTTGAAACAACCACCAAAATATCAAATAGGTTGATGAAGAAATTCTTTACCTATTGTTTCATGTGTCTAAAGAACAGGGGGAAGGTAAGTGAAGGGAGGACCCAGTGTGCAGCTGGGCGGGCAGAGCCTTAGTGAGAAGGGGGCTGCTCACATGCCCTGCAGCGCAGATGCAGAGGTATGCAATGAGCCTAAAGCCTCCTGGGGTTCCAAAGGTCAAGGAGCAGCACTCACTCCGTCCTGTCTGTCTCCTCCTCCTGCTCCTCATTCTCCCTGCTCCTCACGTACTCTTCCTGTAGGTCCTGCCTGGTACTGGGATAAGGAAAAGGCATACATCCCTGAGATCATTTCTCTGGAAAGGTGCCTCTGGGCCTTTGGTGGTAGCAGCAACAGCCCTCTCCCTCCTATCAGGGGCCACTGGTTAATTTGGCATCGAACCCTTAAACTCTCCAGGTGAGAGGTCACCACTTTTATCCCCTCTTGCCTCCTAAAAAGTCATGCTCCCCCACCCTCCCTAGCTCCTTCAGCATTTCTCTAGCTGCAGCCAAGACTGCTTTGTATTGCCATTATTTTTTCATACATCTACCCGACACACACACACACACACACACACACACACACACACACACATAGTGGTTAAAACTTCAAAGTTCAAGATCTACCGTTTACTAGCTGGGTGACTTCGGGAACTTAACCTCTTTGTGCCTCAATTTCTCCATCTGTAAAATGAGGGAAAGCACTGACCTTAAAGTTGATGTTTGAGCCATTAATCCCTGAAGAGAAATCTGGCACATTTTAAGCACTCCTTAGATGTTGGCTTACTAGACTGAATATCTGTATCCCCAACCCTAAGCACAGTGACTGGCAGTCAGCAGGCTCCCATAAATGCTTGTTTAATGGATATAGACCAGTCATAACTCTAAGAATTCTAGTGGGTGAATCCTTTTGGTTTTGACAATTTATGAGGAACGTGACCCCTTGCATGGCTCCTGGTGCTGTAGCTGGACCAATACAGGCAGGAAAGCTGAGTTGAGGAACACATGGTGAAGATAGGCTCTCTCAGCGGCTATCTAGTCTAAAATACAGATCAACAGCCAAGACACTGTTGAGAGCCTGGAACTATGAAGGACCAGAGGTCAAATGAGGCCACAAGTCAATGCCAGTGACCTTCTCAAAGCAAAGCCAGGTTGACTAGGAGGTCAGGTTGGAGCAATTGTTCAGGCCCTAGGAATCAGATCTGGATTGCTGAGGCAGAGACCTCAGGAGTCACGGTGACACTCCGAACATGCCACTCCCTTCTGACTCCCAGGCTTTCTCAACTTCAGTGCCTGGCCCTACAGTTCTGCACAGTTTGCATCCCCATGGAGCCACATTTTGGGGACAGAACCATTCCTTGACCCTGGGACCCTGGGCTACAGATGATGGAAGCAGAGATGTCACAGTCAGAAATGACAGGAACTTACCCACCTTCCTCTCACAGGAAGAACTCATATTCTCAAAGACTGGCCCACCAGACCCCAAACCTCCCACCCATTCCTCTTCAACCCCTCACTCTCTGGCCATGATGCATCCTGACCTTGGTCCCATTGTGACCATGGAGAAACCAGGTCCTATTTGACAAAATCATTCACAAGACAGCTGCTAAACAGTAGTGGTGAATTCCTTGTCCTCTGTGTGACTTCTTACTGAGTTTTATAGACAGGGCTTGGCCATCAATCAGTAGCTGGATTCAGTGATCTTTAAAGTCACTGTTGAGAAATGATGAACCTTCAATTGCAAGCAATCTTCCTTCCCCATTACATAGCTAGGACATCACTCTTCCACCCACGCATCCTGGAGTTTCCAGAGTTTCAAGTCACTTCTTGGAGGCACATTATCAAAAAAGGAGCCCTGTTTCTCAAAGGGCCCTTTGGAATGTACTTAGACTAAGTAGGAGGCATCCTCCCCGCCTACTCTTTTTGCCTAAGATTCAGTTAGCAGAGTGGATAATGGAGTCTATGGGAGGGAGAGGAACTTACATTAGTTCTCATGGAGTTATGTGGATGGCCACAGGGAAGGAAGGTCCCCTGCCATATTCTGCATGGCAAGGACCAGGGCCAGGGAGTAGACACTGTTCACAAACCAGAGTTCCTCCTGGCAAGGTCCTAAGCATTTCATGAGTGGGAAGGATGTTGGGATCAGGAGTCTAGAAGGGAGAGAGCTGATCTGGGGGATGGAGAGTGCCCAGAACTTCCCAGAACCTCTCAGAACTTAGAGGTCCAGAGAGGACAGTTAGGAAGGGGCATTCAGGGAGAGATGTGTCAATAGGGGAACTTTCACAATCTGTCAGGACTTCATAGCCCTGCTCAGGAAGGAAGTGATGGTCACAGAGGGAGATAAATTAAATTACTCAGAGGCACAGGGTCTGAGTAATCTCTCTAGTTGGACTCAGTCTTAGTGGATCCTGGAGACAGGAGATAGCAGGTGTCCAGAAATTGCCCATTATGGAATCTCAGCTCTCAGACTGAAAGCTTCTGCCCTCTGAGCTCATAAGGACTTTTCCTTCCTTTGCTTTCTTTTCCTTACCTCCCTTGCAGGAGGGGGTAGCCCTGGGAATTGGTAGCTATCTTTGGAAGTCACCCATTACTAGTAGAGCATTAGATAAATGCTCATTGCCTGGTGAATTCTGCCTTTAGTTTCTAGACACTTCGAGGGCAGCTGACTTGGAGGGCTGGGGTCCCTTTCTAGTGATGCTGGCGTATTCCACAGACAGAATGGGGTCAGGCATATGCTTCAGGTTGGGGTGTGTCTTGGCATAGATGGAGTCTTCAGGGCTGGAGTGGTTTAGGTGGATGAGTGAGGCATAGCAGATATCCCCAGAGTCCTTATCAGCCTCCATGTGAGCATAGCACTGAGAATCAAAAAAGACAGACATCCATTATATGGATCATAGCTAGCATGGTCAGTGGGCCTCTATGCCCAGAGCTGGGTGGAGGGCAGGGACAGGGATAAAATGTGGGACAAGGTATTAATCCTACAGAGCCTCTGGAATGAATGAATAGGAAAGTTGCTTCAAAAAGCAGTGAAATCACCATCACTGAACATATTTAAGAATAGGCTCAGGGCCAAGCATGGTGGCTCACACCTGTAATCCTAGCACTCTGAGAGGCTGAGGCAGGAGGATCCCTTGAGCTTAGGAGTTTAAGACCAATCTGAGCAAGAGTGAGATGTTGTCTCTTACTAAAAACATAAAAATTATCTAGGTGTTGGGGCAGCCTGTGGTTCCAGCGACTCAGGAGATTGAGATAGGGGGGTTACTTGAACTCAAGAGTTTGAGGTTACTGTGACTTAGGCTGAGGCCACAGCATTCTAACCTGGGCAAAGAGTGAGACTGTCTCAAAAAAAAAAAAGAAAAAGAAACAAACAAACAAAGGAAGGGAGAGGAAGGAAGGAAGGAAGGAAGAAAGGAAGGAAGGAAGGCGGGCGGCCGGGCGGGCTAGGGAAGGCTACACAGCACCAACATCTCATGATAGCTTATTAAAAATGAAGAATAAGGCTCTACCCCAGATGTATTAAAGCAAAACTGGGGTAAGGCCTAGGAATTCTGTTTTAATGCTTGTGATTTTTTTTTTTTTTTTTTTTTTTTTTTTAGACAGAGTCTCACTTGGTAGAGTGCTGTGGAAACACAGCTCACAGCGACCTTTGGGCTTAAGTGATTCTCTTGCCTCAGCCTCCCAAGTAGCTGGGACTACAGGTGTCTGCCACAATTGCTGACTATTTATTTGTTGCATTTGTCATTAATGTTTAGCTGGTGGGGTTGGGTTTGAAGCCGCCACCCTCGGTGCATGTGGTCAGTGCCATAACCACTGTGCTATGGAACCACCTTCCAAATGATTTTTATGCACACGCACGTTTGAGTAGCATTGAGCTGGAAAGGGCACTTGGTAAGGATGTTGTTTTTAGAGTTGATTCTAGTATTACACAGAGGATTGGCCAAGATGACTTTAGATCCTCCCAATTCTGTGATTCTGTGATGCTAAGAGCCTTCAATCTTTAGACAGAATAGACCTACGTGGGGGGAAAGACAGCATCCTAGGGAGCCATGCTGTTTGCCACGTGACAAATTGGCATCCCCATGACTGATTGGACCAATGGCAGCCAATCCATAGGCTGGATCATTGCCTATGAGACATAAAAGCCATCTCTCATGGAGGTGAAGGTCAAAAGCTGAGTCTGCCAAATTCGTTCTTTCTCTAAAGGATTTGAATTGGGAAATATAGAGAAAGGAAGGACATAGATAAAACACGAGGCAGCGGAGCGTGCGTGAGCCAAGATTCAGAATAAATAGAAACTAGAAGTAAGTGCAGACCAGGTAGTTAAAGAAGAGCAATTAACAAGCTGTGGTCCTCTGTGTCCCAGGGAAGGGTCATTCCTACTCACAATGGTCTCCTCCTTCTGGGCAGAAAGTTCATTGTAGACATGGTGTGAGTCATCCTCACCTGCAAAGAAAATAGGCAAGGTTAGGGGAGGGACTTCTCCCTACTCACCTTCCATGGAAATAAGGAAGAGAAGATTGGAGTCCTGGCTGGGCAGAAGGACTCCTGATTGGAAAAAGGCCAGGGCTTGATCAGGGGACACGTTCCTGCCTGGGGAAGTCCCAAGTGCTCAGCAACAGTAGTATACAAGGATGCCAAAGAGAAAAACAAATTGTGGGACCAATAAACTTAATTTTCTATTCCAGGTCACTGAAAATTCCAAATTTAAGCATCAAACTTAAGTATAATCTATTTGATGATGAAGTTGTACATAGTAATGTCTTTCAAATTTTTATGATCGGGAACCCCAATGCAATATATGATTTACCCACTACTACATAAAAAAACACATTCATGCACATTCATGTACCTATACATACACATATACACTCCTGAAAGAAAAATTTAATGAAAAATGTACAAAGAATTTTAACATTTTACTTTTTTATTTTGTTTTATAAAAATGCTATTGTGATCTACTAAATTGATTTTTCACAGTTTGAAAAATATGTATATAAAATTTTATAATCCACTCCTCCCTTAGGATTTTTATAGTATTAAAAATTAAAACCAATGAGATCTAATATAACTCTGCTCTGCTCACGCATTTCAATCTTGTCAATAGAAACATCTTTTGGGTATACGATTAATAACCACCCAGTACCTAAGTGCTGAACCAACCAACCAACCAACCAAAGAAACAAACAGAAACAGCAAGAAAGGCGGTAGAATTTATCAAAGGTTACTAATCTGATACATTTCATACAAGATGCTGAAGATTTCACACGTAATTAATGCTAAAAACTTAAAATTTTAAAATTAAAAAGTCCTTGATATGCTTTTAGGAAGACAAAATTTGTTTTTCAATGATAAAATAGGACGTATTAGGTAGAAAGTAATGGAAGAAGGGAAAGGTACCAGAGCCTCTGGCGGTGGTGGGGGGCAGACTCAAGTGAGAAATCCCCCAGGAAAACACAATTTAGAAATAAGAGCAACAATATCATTAAAGCTACCTTTACATAATTTTTAAAAAAGCCTTAACTCAAAAGATGGCAAAATTATATGGTCCAAAAAAGACACTAGGACATCTAGTTTTAGGCAAACCGGGGCTGAGTTGTGTTGGCTTTGAGGGAACTGACCTTGGTTCTCTGAAGAGAACTGGTCCCCGCTCAGGACTGCCCAGACTGGCTCTCCAGCAAAGGGAGAGAGACTCATAGGGGGCTCCCAGGTGATCTTGGCCATTTCACCTCTGGGGCCTCAGTTTGCTCATTGGCGAGATGAGCATAACAAGCTTTGTCTCCAGGGCTGTCAGACTGCTGAATAAATGGCTAAGCTGTGGTCTGCTCAGAGCCAGTGACAGGGACTCACCTTTCCCGGCTTTTCCTCGGGCTTTCAGGAGGTACAGGGCCATGATGACAGCCAGCATCAGCACCAGCACAAGCAGGACCGCCACTACCACACTCAGGGTGATAAATTGCCACTTGTCCAGAGGGCTTTGGAATAAGGACCAGGTAGGTGAGGAAGGTGAGAGCCCAGCCCGATCTTCTGCCCTGTTGTTACAACTGGCCTTCCCTGTCTTTCAGGCTCGGCCAAAGTCCCCTCCTGCTCAGTTGACCAGGGGACAGCCATATATGCAAATATGTTCCAGGGTTCTGGCTCTGCAGGCCATGCCGTCTCTGGCAAGCCATTTCATCTTGGGCTGGTTTCCTTCTCTGGAAGATAGGAATGTTGACGCTATCTTTGTTCCTTTCCTTTTTGTCCCTTAACTTTCCTTCCCCTGCAGGATCTGCCCTCACATTTCCCAGCATCCTTCCCTCAACCATTCTTGCTCCAGCTCCTTAACCTCAACCCTGCTCTATGAGGCACAGGGAACTCAGGGCATACTGCTATCACTGGCCAACAGCTCTGCCAGATGATAAATCCATTTTAGTAGGGGCTGTCCCGAGTCAAAGGAGGAACACAAGGGCAGACTCTCTTACCCCACAACAGGCTCTTAGGGTGTCAAGGGTGGAAGGGGAGAGCTGGGGTTTGCAAGAGACCAGGGTTCATGGTCTGCAGCAATGGTAGGTAGGGAGGGGAGAGGGAGGACAGAGGTAGGAAGACACCACAGGACCCAGTGCTGTGGCTGGAATCCATCAGGCAAGGGTAGAAAAGAAAACAGGTCACGGGTTGTTGTAATTGCAGTGTGCCCTTTCTCTAGACCCACTGTGGCTCTGGGTTATTGCTCCTGCTCTCATGGAAAGATGGAGAAGGGCTGGAAGGGTGCAGAAATGAAAGAAGCAGTCCTTGCACTGGACTGACCCTTCAAATCCACATTCATTTAATCTTCCCTACAACCCTGTAAGGCAGTGGTTCCAAACTGGGGGTGACTGTGGCACACCTAAAAGAGTCTGGAGACAATTCTGGTTGTCATATCTGGGTGGTCGGGGGAGGTTTATGCCACTGGCATCTGATGAGTAAAGGCCAGAGATGCTGCTAAACATACAGTGCACGGGACGGCCTCTTATGACAAAGAATCATCTGGCTGCAGATGCCAACAGTGCCAAGGATTAGAAACCCTGATGTAAGGTGGGAATGTCACTGGCCACATTTTGAAGATGAGAAAACTGAGGCTCAGGCCAAGTGACTTGAGGTGACCTGTCTGACCCCACTCCTTCCCACTGAGAGCTGGGCATCGGTGGCAGAATGTTAGTTGGGAGGCATTTGGCATAGTTGACAGAGGGTGGGAGGAAAAGGAGGGCTGAGAGGACACGGAGGTGTAGCAATACCTGTCAATGACAGGGCTGGTCACAGAGGTCAGGACTGTTGTCCTCCTGGTGCTCCTGGTGGGGGGTAGTGTTGAAGCTATAAGAAATGACAGTGAGGGGAGCACCCTCTTTCTAGCCCTCTGTCCTAGGTAGGAGGCACCCACACATGGCCCAGATCAAGCAAGGACGCTGAGAAGCCCCAGACACACTGTAAAGGCCTGGAGGCATCAGCCGAGTTCTGCTGGAGCTCCTGCACGGTGAAGGGCTGCAGTGCGAATGGCTTTAGTGAGGTATCACACAGGCATGTGTTCAGTGGATATGGCACTGTCAACCTCTAACGCCTCCTGACCAGCTCTTATGTCTCCTCTGGATAAATCCCTGCTCATCCAACAAGACCCAGCTGCTGTCACCTCCTCTGTGGCATCCTCTATTGGTGAGGGGGGACAGACCCCCGGCCTTGCTTGGTGACCTGACCCCGCCCTTCAGTGGGTCTCCACCTGGCATGTTTGGCTTATGCCACCTACCATCCCACATCATGACCCTCTCTCCATTGTCTTTCTGACTGGGCTGTGGGCTCATCCAGCCCAGAATGGGGTCTCAAGATTTTCAGGTCCCCTTCTGGAGCCTGGCCTGGCCCCATAACCTGTATGGAATGGGCAGTGAAGCCCCAGTGGCTGACTTAGGTCCTCCAGGCACGCATGAGATCACCGGGTGGGCTCAGTAGCAGGGAGGGCATGGGAGGTGCCCTCAAGCCCTGATAACTACAGAAAGATGTGGAGACCCAGGCCACTCTGCAGTTTTCAGGAGGGATACCCAAGGTCCTGAGATTAGATGTACCCCATACCTTCCATGATGTGGCTTAGGGACTCTTACTTGTTTGCTTCAGGTCCCAGGGGAGGACCCGGGGCCCCTGAGCCCTAGGCAGCCCCACTGCCCACCTTCACCCCTAAGTCTCACATCTGCCTCCATATCCAGCCACCTCCTATCTGACACCACCCCGTTGCTCTGAGGCTCAGCTGTATGAGGGACCCACAGCCTGTGAGAGGAGGCTCAGGGGCAGGGGTAGGAATGTCCAGGAAGGGACCATTAGGCCTGTGTACTCAAGCATGAGAAGCTTTAAAGTCATTCCAGATCCATGGAGGAGTCCTGTTAGTAGCAGCAAAATTCCTAAGAGAATTCTTGTTGTAGGATGAAGAACCAGCCAGCAGCCAGGAGGCCTGGGTTCTGGGCTTGTTCTGCCCTTTAGCAGCTGGTGACATGAGACCGGGGCTTTTCCTCTCTGTGCCCCAGTGTTTGGTGAAGAGAGGGTTGAAGAAAAGCAGTGCTAGGGTCCTCTCCAGTTCCAACGCTTGGTTGGTCCAGACTTGGTTCCACAAGTCTGAGACCCACCCCTGAGGAGGGAAAGAACTTACCTTGAGATACCACCAGATGAATGATTTTGAGAACAGAGATCCGAGAAGACTGAATATTAGACATTCCACACCAGTAGACTCCCGAGTCGCTCACCCTGAGCTCAGTCATGGTGATGGTGAAGACACCAGAGGTGTGATCATCCTGGATGGAATATCGAGGCTCCCGAGGCACTGTCCTGGGACTGTCCACTAATACCAAACATGTCCCGGCTCTTGTTTGCCTACACCAGCTTTTCACGTGCAAAAGCTGGGAAGGCCGGTACCGGCATCTCACAGAGATGGTGTCACCCTCCAGGGCAGGCAGCAGCTCTGTCTTCTGTGCCCAGGAACCTGAAGTTGAACCCTCAGGTCAGGAGGGCTGGGAGATGGGGCCTCCCTCTTCAGGAAACAGCCCTCTGTGCCCACACTCGAGCTGTGCTCCAGAGCTGGCCTCTGGCCATGGCACCACCCTGTTCCCTGCCCACCCCTCTGCACAGCCCCCATCACACCCACCTTGTTTTTCCACCTTCCCCTCACCTGAGGCCAGGAGCACCAGCAGGACAGGCCTTAGCAGGCACGTGGCCTCCCAGGCCATGAGTCCTCTTCTTGAGCTGGGGTTGGGGTAGGGATGTGAGGGAGCAGGAAAGCCCTGGGAGGAGAAATCAAAGCACAGGCCTCCCTCCGGGAAGCAGGAGACCTGGGAAGGAGCGGGGAGGCCTTCTCTTACTGGGGACCGTCCAGCTGCAGGCTCTATGTCTGGACCTGGAAAGGCCTCAGCCCTGGGACTGGACCAAGGCTGCAGGGGACTCTGTCACTCTTGCTGGGGTTCCCTAGGCCAAACCTTTTCCTGTAAGGCCACCTCCTATCATTGGGGTCAAGAATGGGGAAATCTGAGAAAGACCAGCAGGAAACTGTGGTGAAATATTTCTCTCTTGAGAAGTTTCCTGAAGTTTCCTTTCCCCACCCAAATCAAGCGCAGACTGGAAAGTGAGTAACACAGTTAGGGGCCCTTTGGATTTCTGACCAGAACCCTAAGTCCCACTGGTCCTTAGTGATCAGAGGCCTCATGTCCAGGCCTGCCTAGGAATTGGGAGGTCCCATGGAGACAGGAGGGGAGAGGAGATGGAAACCCATTTCCAGGAATAGAGATGTGGGGGGTAGACCCTAGCAGAGGTGGGAGAGAGTAAAGCTGGGGGAGGGGGAGGGGAAGGAAGGCACAGGAGGAGGGAAGAAGAGGGGGGAAAGGAAAGAGGAGTCTCAGCCCCTAGATTATCCCCTCCCCCAGCTCCCTGCTGCCAGATACCCCATAAGTATTTGGTGGAAATGCACAGGAATCAAGCATATGTAAAATATAAGATGGGCTACAGAACACCCACTGTCACAGGCTGTTCACAGTTAATAGAAAAACAACAACAACAAAAAAAAACAGTATAAACTCAATGCTAAAGGTTGTGTTCCTGGGTACAAATTAGCACAGGAGATTTATTTGGGTTTATTTATTTATTTGGAGATAGGGTCTCACTCTGTCTTTCAGGCTGGAGTGCAGTGGAGACATCAAAGCTCACTGTAACCTCAAGTTCCTGGGCTCAAGTGATCCCCCCCACCGCAGCCCCTTGAGTAGCTATGATTGCAGGCATGAGCCCCCACCACACCTAGCTAAGTTTTTGGTTTTTTACTTTTTGTAGACACACAGTCTTGCTATGTTACCAGGCTTGTCTCAAACTCCTGGCCTCCCAAAGTGCAGGGATTACAGTTGTGAGCTACGACACCTGGCCTAGCACGGGAGGTTTAAAGGGCTCTGGGAACAAACATCTGGGGAAGCGAAGAGCAGGACGCAGGATGGGGCAGAAGGGGAAGGTGACTCAGGCCATGTTGGGTAGAGTTCTGAAGACAAGAGCCTTGCAGGACTTGTCAGGGTAGCGAGACAGTTGGGCCTTTAGACCTACCCCCTTGGCAATCAGTCGGGAGAGGTGGGGTATCCTGGGCAGAGCTCTGCCCTTGGCAAGGTGGTTCTCAGCAGCTGAGAGAGCCCCAAAGGGTCAGGCAGGGGAGGTGCCAGGGCAGGAAACTGATCAACCCTGAATGAGAAGCTGGCAGCCCCATGTAGCATCCACATTCAGTCCAATCCAGGGTGAAAAACACGTTTTGCAGCCATTTAGGAGAACTGTAAACCTAATGCTGCTTGTGAGGCTCCGCAGAGCGGTGCGTCCATCCAGTGGGGTGCTGCGTTCACTTTATTTGCTCTCTTCTCAGGTGTGCTCCGTCTCTACAGCCTGTTGCCCAGGAAGGTCTGTTGCCTCATCCACTAAAGTGAGCAGCCCGCTGACACCTCCCCTGCCCTGCACCTCCCTGCCACGGTTCTGCTGTGGATCCATGTCCCCGGGAGTCTCAGGAAGAAAGGTGAGACAGGAAGGAGGAAATGAGAGGCCAGGGTTTGAGGAATGTGTCCTGGAGGAGCTGGGGCATGGGGTCTACAATTCTTCAGGACCATGGAGTTCACATGGGAGCCAGCTGCTGGGCGAGCAACTGGTGCTGATTTGCCCAGTTCCAGGAACCCCTCATCTGAGCACACAGGGGTAGGACACAGCAAATGGGCTCCACTTGGATCCACCTGATCACATCCCCTCTGTTCCTCATAGATCTTTCCAGTAGTGCCTCCCCATGGCTCCCAGCTGTCAAGGTCAGTGCAGTTTCTGCACTTGTGTTCCCGGAACCTCCCTCAGGGATGTCACCACCTGACACCAGCCCATGTTTCCGTCCTCAGAGCCCCGCCTCCTCCATGAAGTCCACCTAGCTGATCAGAGCTTGCAGGATCCCCAGTGCCCACCTCTGAAGGACTCTCCTGCATTGTGGCATCTGACCCCTGCCAAGGTCTGGGGTGTACCCAGTCACACCACGTATCCCTCCCCTCAGAGGCTGTGAGCAAACTGAGGCCGGGGCTGGCTCCCTTTCTTCCCCGCCTGCCCGCCTCACCCCATGCTCAGTTGTGTGCACGTGACTATTCCGCACAGGCCCTTAGCTAGGAAGTGATGCGGAAGGGGCTTCAGAGCTCATCTCCTCTTCCTTTTCCAGATGGGGAAACAGGATCAGGGAGGGACAGTGACTTGCCAAAATCACACTGACATGAGCCTACCCTGTACCCTCCCTTCTCACAAAAGAATGTCACCAAAGGGGCTGCCCAACATCCATGTAGTGAAAAAATGTGGGGAGAGAGAGGACAACAAAGACATAGGATCCCGAGGTCTTACATGTGACGTGAAGGCCAGCATAGTACTGGGGAGAACTTAAGCAACAGCAATGGGGAGGCTCCACTTAGCTGTACAATGTTCATGTAATTTTGTTCTACCCTGAAAACAATATTGAGAGGTGGGAATTATTGCCCCCTTTCACAAGAGAGGAACAATGATGCCCAGACAAGGTTAGTGGGTTACTGAGGGTTACACAGCCACAGAGTGGCACCCTGTCCTGTCCCTTGCTCCTCCCAAGTGCTGGGGGGGGGGGGCGGCGCGGCGCGGGGGGGGGGGGGGGGGGGGGGGGGGGGGGGGGGGGGGGGGGGGGGGGGGGGGGGGGCGGGGGGGGGGGGGGGGGGGGGGGGGGGGGGGGGGGGGGGGGGGGGGGGGGGGGGGGGGGGGGG
>CAUYPK010134218.1:0-14999 GCA_963574355.1 Loris lydekkerianus | reverse complement strand
TTGAATACTTTTTCTTCCATTCCTGAGATACTTTACTAAGAAGAATATGTTCCAGCTCCATCCACGTAAACATGAAAGAGGTAAAGTCTCCATCTTTCTTTAAGGCTGCATAATATCCCATGGTGTATATATACCACAATTTATTAATCCATTCGTGGATCAATGGGCGCTTGGGTTTTTTTCATGATTTAGCAATTATGAATAGGGCTGCAATAAACATTCTGGTATAAGTATCTTTCTTATGGTGTGATTTTTGGTCTTCTGGGTATATGCCTAGTAGAGGAATTATAGGATTGAATGGCAGATCTATTTTTAGATCTCTAAGTGTTCTCCATACATCTACTTTCTACTCCTAACTGCCTTCTTGGAAGCTTTGAAAGGCCTATGGTTTTGCTGAGAGTTTGCCCAGTGCCAAGAATGGAATAATCCATCTGGCTGGGGCAGAAGTTAGCTGTACTGCCAGGTGTTCATTATTTCTGTTTTGGGTTTTTTTTTTGTTTTTTTTTTAATTATTCTCTAAGGTGGAGTGGACAGACCATGGCCCACAGGCCAAATCCAGCCCATCATTAACTTTTATTAATATAAACAGAGGTTTCTTGGAACGTAACCCTTCCCGTTCTTCACACATCATCTATGACTGTGTTCATGCTACCGTGGCCGATCTTTTGAGGGAAATTTCACTGACTCTGGGGCAAGAGTCCTGACACTGTTTTGGACTGTCTCTTACTTTCTATGTGACCTATTAATGGCTCAGCTCTCTCATCTGTGAATTGGGGATAGAACTAAATTTCACAGGGTTCTCGTAAGGACGAAAGCAGATAGTGCATGTGAAGCATGTAGCACAGGGTGCAGGTAAACACCCAGTAAATGTTAGTGAGTTTGGGAGGACTTGCTGTCTTGTTTTGAACTCTGTTCTGAAACAGTTCAGTACAGAGAATAAGAGCTGCAAATCTGGGTTCAAGCCATGTTTACTCTTACACGTGTCCTATCTTCTACAAGGGATTACACCTTTCTTTTCTTTTTTTTTTTTATTTATTTTTTATTTATTTTTTTTTATTATAGATAAAAATATGCACCATAGATGTTCTTTTCATCTCTCTATAATAGGAATAATGAAAACTACCATGGAGACAAAAAAGAAATCCTTAAAGATTTCAGAGAACAGCAGAGCAACAGTAATAATAAGACAAACCGCATATCATACCAACAACAGATTTTACAAGTGTTGGAAGCTAAAAAATAAAAATGAAAAAATGCTTTCAATATTTTGAAGAAAATGGATTTTTAACCAGAACTCTCCACTTGGCCAAACCATTGACTAAATGTGAAAGAAATTTCAGGAATGCAAATTATAGTTCACAGAAACAAAACAAAACAAAAATATCCATAAATTCTTCCTTGACAATTTATTGGGGGATGTGCTGAGTAAGAGAGAGGGAAGGGAAAAAAAAAAGTAAACCAAGAAAGAGGGAAATGTGTTATCTGGAGGGATTCTGGGAAGAAGGTGGGGGTTACAGTGTAAATTCTGTATCTCTTTGAAATCCTCCCAAAGAAAGAACAAAGAGAATAAATGTTAGAAAACCTCACGGACAACATCTCTAACAAAACTTGGTGAGAATGTGTCCCCCAACATCATGAAATACAACTGGATGGGAAGAACCACAGAAATGACAAGAACTGAATGTCTCAGCAAGGGAGACAAAGACCTTTCTGATGGCCTTGGGAGCTAGAGGACCCAAACACTGATAAATTTTTTATTGGTTTCCTGTCTTTCAAATTAGTTAGTAATCTTTTCTTCTCCCCCCTTTTCCCTCCTCCACCTCCATTTTAAAGAAGTATCCTTTGGCTCCCACCCCTGTCTCAAAGGCAATTATTAGGCCTAATCTACTTTTTGTAAACTCACCGATTCTCTGCCTTTCATTAATTATCGCATTATATCTACATTGTTGGAAGATGTATCCTTTACACATGCTACTGAAAAAACATTCACATAATTTATTGTCTAAAATAAATCATGAAAGTTTGAAGAGTAAAAAAGGCCAGTATTAGTTAAGCCAATACAAGACATATAACTGAACTCTATTGTCGTATTGATCATCTTATTTATAACAATCACCTCGTCTTACTACTAAATGTAACTACATATGAAAACCTAATCAGCTGGCCTTACACCGATGTCCCTCTATTCTTTTTGGTCTTCTTTTTGTCTAGCAGATTTTGTAGGAAGAGCTCATGAAGCAACATGCCTAGAGTCTTTGCATGATCTTGGCAATTCTTTCCATACTTTATACTAGAAGTTTAGGTAGAGTGAAGATAAAATAGAATTCATATTTCCTTTTCTTATTAAAAACTTTCAATAATAGCTTTATTGATATATACATATACATCCACATACAACACAATTTACTTATTTAGTCTACATAATTATCAATAATTGGTTTCTAGGACATTCCTAAGATTATGTAACCATCACTACTATCATCTTAGAAATTACCAGAAAAATGAAACTCCATTTTCGTAGCATCACTACACTTTCATCCCAATCCATCTAGCCCTGGGAAAAAAACTAATTTCCTTTCTGTTTCTGAAGATTCGCCTATTACAGGCATTTTACATAAATGGATTATGCACCATGAAGTCTTCTGCGACTATTTTCTTTCACTCAGCACAAGGGTTAAGCAGTGTTATTGCAGATATCGGTACATCCTCCCTTTAATGGCTACATAATATTTCATTGTATATTTAGAATAAAATAAATAAGATTAATATTTTATCAGTGTTTCCAACCTGTGAGGGCCACATACAGATTATTTCAGTAGTGTTTTTCTTATCCGTGGTGTCAGATATCACAAAACTTCTGCATGGGCCTTTCTGTGCTCATCAGCTCCCGTCAGCGTCTGTGTGTTTAATGTGTGGCCCAGGACAGTTCTTAATCTTTCAGTGTACAACAGAGAATAGAAAAGGCTGGACACCCCTGATGCAAGGAACAGCTGCCAAAAATGTTTTTGAAATGGTTTTGCTAAACTTTCTTCTTTATTGGCATTATAACTGACATGGCAATCATATCAAAAGTTACATATTCAATACATAATATATTTAATATGTTTATAAATATATAATATATTAATATAATTTTAATACTTTGGTAGTGTGAAATGTTTTATACTTTAGTTGACATAAACATGTTAATACTTGTTTTAATACAAATTCAAAATTTAATTGAATTAAAACGTGGGGTCATTCATGAAACAGACCACAGATGCCATTATTAACAGGGAGGACTAACGAGCTCTGACACTAGTCCAAGCATTTACACAAGTGATAAGGACAGAAATGCAGGTCACAGAACTCTTCTGTGTGGGAGAAAATAAAATTCTCATTAAGGTCCCCTTCCAATGCGCCAATCACAGCGACACCTGAAACGTTCAAGTTTGGCCAGGGTATGGGGCCCTGATGCTCAGGGAGCAAAGCCCTGAGCTACTAGGTTTCCAAATGAGAAATGGTTAAAACTGCTGAACTCAAATATACACCAGAGAAATACTGAACATACTAATTTCAATAAGTTAGCAAAAATATTTTCCTCTTTGTGCTTTTTACAATCAACTAAGAACCACAATTTGTCTTGGTGGGTATTCAGATGCCTTTCCATAGTCTAAATTTAAACATCACAAGGCCGGGAGCAGTGGCTTCCACCTGTAATCCAAACACTCAGGCTGACCAAGGCAGGTGAATTGCTTGAGGCAGGAGTTCAAGACCAGCCTGAGTAAGAGCGAGACCCTGTCTCTAAAAATAGCCGGTATTGTGGCGGGCACCTGTAGTCCCAGCTACTTGGGAGGTTGAGGCAAGAGAATGACTTGAGCCAAAGAGTTTGAGGTTACTGGGAGCTGTGACACCACAGCGCTCTACCCCAAGAGGACTGAGTGAGACTCTGCCTCAAAATAATAAATAAATAAATTTTAAAATCACTATAGCATTTATAGATAAGTTTTTTCACTTGGTCATTTGCATAGTAAAATTCACTCAAGTCAGGTATAATAATGAGGGTATATACACTAAAAGAAGTAAGGTAGAGTGGTTATTACTTGTGTAAGAGTTAAGCTGCCATGAAAACTAATCTGATAAGCTTTTACCCACAAGTGATGCTATCAGTTTTTAGTAGGTACATTCTATAAAGTCACCACGAATGCTGACTACTTAGTGAATACTAAAGCACCACTTCTAGGGGAAATACAGGCTTAGGTTCCTGCAAGCCTCTGGTCACATTTTTGTCAATTGATGGATACATTCTGTGTGTTATGTCTGTTTCTGTTTAAAGACATATTATTCAACATATATTGTTGATTCATTAGCTTTGAATTCAAGGCAAATAGCACTGCAATTCATGCCTGAATGGAACATCTCCAACACATGTATTTTCCCTTAGGAACACAATACATTATGCTTTTGTAGGCTGTTTTAGATAGCAAAATCACCCAAAAAAGCAAAAAAAAAAAAAAAAAAAAAAGGAAAATATGACATGAAATATACTGTGAAAAGATCACTTGTTTACTGAATGAGGGCTGGGAAGCAAGCAGAGCCTCCCCTTGTTTGCCCTCAGTGGGAAAGCCTCACGCCAGGAGACTCGAGTTTTTTCCTGCTCGCCACCTGTCCATCAACAACTGCCACAGCCCAGAAAGAAGGGATTTCAGGATGACCAAGAGTTTTGTGAGTAGGCAAATTTGCAAATAAGGAATCTGTGAGTAATGAGAATTGAATGTAGTTAAATTAGAAAATGAGTCTATACAAGATCAGAAATTAGATGTGGCATTTCTTATTTCAGCAATACGTAACTGGGAATTACAGGGAAATCTTGTCATTCTAGGAGAAAGAAAGCTGAACAGAGATTGTAGAAGTTAGCTTTTTTGGAAGCCTAGATATAAAGTCCCTGCATTTGACTCGATAAATATAACATCTTCATACAATTATAACTTCAAGAATTTTCATAAACCCACATCCCCATGGAATGTGGGAATCCTCAGGAACTTTTACCAGGAATCCTATGACTTTTCCAAGTTTTCTTAGATTTAATTACGTGTATGTCCTGCTCATTAACAGGGAGGACTACAGGATTTTACAAACTACTGAAACTGCTGCCAGCTTTCATTTTTATATCCAAATTTGACTTCCCTGGGGAAAGGGTCCACGTATTTCACTTGAGCTCTAAAACTGAGAAAAATGTTTTTAAAAGGAGGTAAACAGTTAAGAAGAAAAGGAAATGGAACTCTAGGGAATAGTGAGTGACATTTAAGGAGCAGGCAGACAAATGGAAACTAGCAAAGGAGACAGGAGGAGGGAGAAAATCCAGTGGTGACCTTGACATCACAGCAGCAGAAGGGTTTCCCAGGGCCACAGTCATCAGCAGGGCAGCAAGTCCAACAAGCGGTTAAAAAATGTAAGGAGTGGGGCAGCGCCTGTGGCTCAAAGGAGTAGGGCACCGGCCTCATATGCCAGAGGTGGTGGGTTCAAATCCAGCCCCTGCCAAAAACTGCAAAAAATAAAATAAAATGTAAGGAGTGGAAGTGATCATGGGTGACTCCAGTGACAGCACTGGATGAGACCCAGAGGGAAGGAGAGAGAGGAAAGAAGAGGACGTTGAGACAGATCCTGTCAATGCCCTGAGCACAAAAAGTCAGTAGAGGGGAGGAGACTGGTGAGACAGCCAGCTAAGAGCCTACAGGGCAGGAATCTGCTCGGAGCAAGGTGTTGTGCAGAGTCCTGGAGCGGAGCAGTTGGGGATCTGCACATACAACGCCTGACTTGTGCAGGTTTGAGGCTGAGAACTGGTGTGTACACCGGTTTTCTCATAGAAACACCAAGACAGCTTTTACACCCAAGTGTAAATTGACACCCGAGTTTTGTCCTCAGGGATTCTCATTTCATTGGCCAAAAGTTGGGCCTGAGTGACAGTTTTGTACAGGCCACTCTAATGTATAGGCAGGGTTAAGATCCACTGTTCAAGAGACAGATGGGCTGATAGCTATGCTGAGGGCCATCCCACAGACCTGGCCTCGCACTATGTACACCTACTTAAATAGGAGAGAATGATGTCAGTGTGGAGTGGAAAGTTGGCATTTAGACGAGTTAGCACACAGTGGCCTCTGCTCTCCCTGATCATTTATAAGTAAAATCATCTGCCAAGAGTGAGGAATAGAGGGAAACAGGAAAGGGACTATAGTGTCTGGACTGATTATCCCAGAGAACGGGAGATGAAGTTAACACACATCCACTCAATCTACTCTGAGGACCTAGAAAAAGTTGGAAATGTTAACTTCGCAGCAGCCCTTACTCACCCAGAGGCTTGGTTCTATTATGCCTGAGAGAAGTGTGTATGATCTTGCCACAAAACTGAGAATTCCTCCTTGTTTTTGTTTTCATCCCTAAACCCATGCTTGGATGTTAGTAATGCCAGTCTGCAGAGACGCAATAAGAGGCATAAAAGGCCTGGGACCCAACACCAGTTCCAGCCTTCCCATCCTGGGGTACTACCTACAACACAGCTTCTCCCAAGTTTCACAGACGTGTTAGTCACATGTGGCTGAGATGGGACTACAACAACTGAATTTTCTATCACTTTGATTCTCTCTGATAAGACACTTTCCCTCTGCACCAGTGTGCCTCTCTGCATACAAGAGCTGGGCTGGGTACTGATGATGGATTGAGTACCACTGGAGAGGTAACATTTAAGAATGCGTCTGATGTTTTCTTTCCCAAATCTGTCCTCAAGAGGGACACATAGGCAGAGTTAATGTGCCCAAAAGTCATCTGGAGACAGATGAAATGTATTAGAAATGTTCCTGATTGCATTTATTTCAAAGACAAAAAAAAAAAAAAAAAAAAATCCTATGAGGATTCAAGGGCAGGTGGATGGCAGACAATAATTCCCCCCAAACAAGATCTATACTGAAAATATCTATTGAGAATTACAAGGTCTTTCTGCAAAGATCACATATTAATATTATAAAAGGTATGTCTATAGAAAACTATCCAGCCATGCACAGTTAAAGAAAATATGTGTGTGCAATGACCATCATGAAATTTCCTCAATGACACCCCATTGTCTGTTCTTCTTCTCACAAAAGAAGAGACTGTGTCTTAGGAAGTGTTAGACCTTGTCCAAGGCATAGTTCATTCATCAACAAAAATGCAACAAAAACCCTATTTTACCTACAGACACTGTGAGAGGGGAAGAAAATGAATATGAGGTTTTGTATATGTTCAGAGAGCAGTAATGTGGGAAGGCACCTCACAGTCCAGTGTTGGTTTCTAGATCACGACACAACAGTCACTCATCACAAGAGAGTCCAGCACAGAGACACCTCCCTTGGTGCCCTTCAGGAGAAACTTCAGAGATATGATCCGTTAGGTGCCCACTAAATACATGCCAAAGAAGTGTAAAAGGACAGGAGAGTGGTCAACACACTAAGACTTATCCAGGTGGGCAGGGAGTAGGGAATTCTAAGTGCAAGAAATAAGGAAGAAAAGGCTAGAAGTCAGGAAAGGGAAATACGATTTTGCTGGCGAGTCATCAAATTAGGTTGGCTGAATGGGAATACAAGATGAAAGTGAAAACACAGATGCAGCTACCCCTATGTCAATCCCTGGGCCTGAGGCTGTGACCATTTTACTCTATCTGTGGGCAAAAGAGAAGCGCCAGGACCTTAAACAGGTGGAAACCAGGGTGCAAGCAGAATTTGGGTGGGGCTGCTCCAGCAGTGTGGAGGAGAAATCAGTCAGGAAGGGGAGGTAAGGAGACCAGTGAAGGAGCTGCCACCCTGGTATTGGGAGCTATTATGAGGATCTGGAGAGGGTGAGGAGTGACCACAGGAAAAGAAGGAAGGACGCATTCAGCAGAAGTCCAAAAAGAAGAAGGACCTGGGTTTGGTGCTGAAAACCATGGGGAAGAAGTAAGTGAACAAAAGGGAGGAATAACAAGTGATTTGAAGTTACAGAGCCTGGGACATTGGTGGTATCACTGACCGAAGTCATGCATTCAAGAGCTGCTATTGGAGGAATTTCATTTTAAGACACATGGAATTTAGATGCCTCTTAACCAGCAAATGGAAATATTCAGAGGGGGATTAGAAATTGAAAACTAATTTTGAAAGGAGGAGGAAAATAAGAAGAACTCTAGACATGGTACAGGAGTTCAGGTTTGAAGCAGATAGCTGAAGTCACAGGAACATGTAGCTTGCCTGGGCAGGTTAGCGAATAAATGTAATAGGAATATTCCTGTTTCAAATTGAATTTAAGTCATTTTTCACAGTTGTTTTACTTTGTAAAAAGGAATAAACAAAAAAACAAAAAACCACTATCAATAAAGAAAAGAAAAAAAAAACACCTAGCTAACTAACATTTATGAGAACTACACCAATTATTATGCACTCCAGACTTGAAGTCTTTCCTTGAATGGAAAGTAAAGAATAGTTACAGTGGGAAATTACTCTTTAGTACTACTTAGCACATTAACTATCTGACTTTCAAAAAATAACAGGATAAATTTGTTCTTCTCATATCCTGTCTTATCTTACAATAGTGGGAAGCAGGTAACTTTGAAAAGGAATGACCTGGAGGTAATGTTTACAAAGATGTTATCACTTACGATTTTTAATATTCTACCTATAGCAGTTAGAGTCTGGATGTTTTAAATCAGGTATAAAATATTTTAAAAAGTATTGTTTGCAAAATAGACATTGTTGTGTTATCCTTAAACGGAAATCTATAATTATTCACTGCATTTATATTTAAATAAGCCCCCATTTGTCCATCGCTTTGGTTTCTTTCTGGACAGAAAGTCTGCTGCAAGGTCTTCAGACTAGCCTCCGGCTGCAGGTTCTCCTTGCTCCTTCATGTGCCTTTGTCATGGTCTTATTGTTCAGTTCTCCTATACCTCCTACAGTGACCAAGGCCCGTTCTTTTTATTTCACCCTTCTATTTATTTTTACAGGTTATTGAATACTGCATAATAAGGCAATTAGGCCACAACCCAGTACGCTCTAAGCAGCATGGGAATGATCCAAAAAAGACAAAATAAAGTTAATGTAACATAAAAATGACTGTGCAGCGTATTAAAGAAATCAGATCACTGATAAATACTTTGGTGTCGTTAGAATCCACTATAAAGTAGTCCCGCAAACTTCATATCCTCAGTGCCTTTCACACTGTGTGGTTTTATCAGACTATTTGTAAAAGCATTTAAAAATCTTTTTTAAAAAGATGTAACTTCAAGTTTAAATGGATGTTCCATCAGCTCTTTGCGCTGCATGGCAACAAGAATGTGGATGGTGTTATGCACACACAAGGACAGGGTTTGACCAAAAACTCAGGGGGAACCTATCAAACTAGGAGGAAAAAGACAGAAGAATCTTCCCAATGCTTTGGCCATCATTTAAGTTTGCTTGAGCTGGCTGAACCAATACTGTGTCCTTCTTAGTTCTCCTCATTACCCAAACATTTAGCAAATTACCTGCAACGTGAGTCTCTTATGCTATAATCTCCTAATGTGACCTCTTCTCCTGAGTTTTGGAAATTATATTCATAAGAACATTGTCTATTATGTTGTGGTAACAAATTGGGCCCTAAATTTCAGTGGATTAACACAAGTAAATATATACTAAATATATTAAATATATACTTTCTCATCCTGGATGTCTCATCTTGGAGTCTCACTCTGTTGCACAGTCTAGAGGACAGTAGTATCATCATATCTCACTGCAGCCTCAAACTCTTGGCCTGAAGTAAGTGATCCTCCTGCCTCAGCCTTCCCAGGGGCTGGAACTACTGTTGTATGCCACCATACTCAGCTAATTTTCTTTTTGTAGAGGGTCTTGCTCTGTTGCCCTGGATGATTTTGAACTCCTGGCCTCAAGCCATCCTTCCACCTCAGCTTCCAAAAATGCTGGGATTACAGGTGTGAGCCACTACATCTAATTTGACACCGCCTTTGAAAAAAACAGTGGGTACACAGTATGCTGTGTCAAGAAAGGCAGAACATGGAGAACTCTAACCTTCATTTTCACATCTATTTTCTTGGCAAAAAAGTCTGGGAAATTAGGAAGAGGAAAAGGAGTGGTAAACACCACACCCTCCCTTTATGTCTAGGGAAATTACTTCACCTAGGAGGCATTGGTATGACCTAAAAAAATTCAAGGCAAGAAATTTGTCTGATTTTGATGAGTCACCTGGCTTTTCTGAGTCTGAATATGCAAAATTAGAAATTTACATGATATTGTGGACATTAGAATTTTGTCCTGATCATGGAAAGGTTGGTAAACTTTAGATGGTGAGTTTTGCCATGCTGTAAGAACTGAATTACATAATAAGCAAAAAAGGTGTAATTTTAAACTAGAATTAGGCATTAAATTACAAAGAGCCAAACTTTCTCTCCTCTTCCATTCACTACTCTGGAGCTTCTTCTCCCAGCAAAATAACCATGATTGGCAAGGCAAACATATATAAAGGCTTTCCTTCCCTATGAAAATTAGAATTACTCTGTTAGGCAAGAATTATTCTGGATTTGGACCCAATTAGAGCTCTCTCTTAAGAAAGGGAAATAATGTGTCTTCCTTATTTGATATATGTCTGATAGTTGTAGTTTATTAAAACCAGGCATGAAGTGCTATGATGTTTAATAAAATGAAGATTCTTCAATGTTTTGGGGTTGGAACTAAATATCATAAAATACCAAGAACTCACAGAGATAAGCTGATTCTATAAAACTCTCAGGATAAAATGGAAAAGGGATTTCATTATGCTATTTTTCTTGGTTAAGTTTCTGCCCTCGACCATTCCTACTTTTATAATATGAATATAGGTAAAGCCCTGTATAAAAAATTACTGGAATTAATAGGAAAGACCCAGAAAATTGACTTAGTTTGGCAGCTTATTAAATATTTGAGAATACATCTTTCTTTGAGACATAATTAGCCTGGTCACTGCTTGACTCTCATGAAACTTGTGTCTAGTGAAATCAATTATGTCATGCCTATGATTTCTGCCTTAATTTTAATTACGTCGGTACCATAGAGGCCATAATTACTAAAGGAAAATGTAATTGGTTAGTTACTATAATTATGAAGCTATGTTTGGATTAAGGGTGATTGCTTAGCTCCCATCTTAAAGCCAGTTAAGAATCAGAGGCCATTATTTGGTTTGGCTGAAACTTAGAACCATGGTAAGAAGACATTGCAAGAGCACACCAAAGGATGTGAGTGTTTGCCCAGATAAAGTTTTAAGATTCTATTGCCAAAGCACTGCCTAAAGAATCCCCTAGAAGGTTGTATATCAATATTATATAGGTACCAGAATAAAGTATTATAAATTATCTAACATTTTTATCAGATTCAACATAAATCTCAATGAAGCTACCTATGTTTACGGACTACCTAAGAAATGGCAGCTATAGATCCTACAGAGAAAATCTGTAAAAGAGTCACTGTATAAGTAAGGATCTTAAAAAATGGAAAGAAGGAGCAGGACTTTGGGAATGAAGGAGGAAGGAACTGGGCAGATTCTCTCCCTAACAAAATAAGAATTTAGAGAAAATTATAAAAAATGATTAATCACTCATATTTTCAGAAATTGTCCTATATACAAATAGTAAATGGAGGAACATTCATTCTAGAAAATCTACTAAATCTCAGTAAAAAGAGTTAAGCGTATGGCATTTAAGCCATGACTCAGTTCATTGCACCTGTCCCCAGCTCTATCCCAGACATATTCAGTCAAGAAAACAGAAACCCCTTTCCCCCAAACTCCCAATCTGAAGCTATAGTTTTCCCCAGGAAGGGTAAGCTACTGCCATTTCTCATCCCCACCCTCCTCTGCTTCACAGCCCCATGTTGCAGAAGCTCTATTTCAGAAAGAACATATTTGTAATCACCCCAGGTGCTGTAGGCTGAGTATACTAGAGCCCTGATAGCTCCTACCCCTGCTCACTCACAGGATGTAAGTTCCACATTGAGAAGGGCAAGGTGAGAAAAAGCAAAACTGACAGAATTAAAGGGGCAAATGGCAATTCAACAACAATAATTGTAGACTTCAATATCCCCCTTGCAATCATGGGAAAAACAAGCTGATAGAAGACCCATAAGGAAAGAAATTTGAACAATCCTATAAACCTTCTACAGCTAATACACATCCCTAGAACACTCTATTAAAGAACAGTAAAATACACATTCTTCTCAAGAACACAAGGAACAGTCTCAGGATAGACAATATTCTAAGCCATAAAACAAGCCTTGATAAACATATAATAATTGAAATAATAGCATGCTTTCAGGCCGCATAGGAATTGAATTATAATAGAAACCAATAACTGAAGTAAATTTGGGAAATAGACAAACATCTGAAAATAGTGGAAACACTCTAATAGCCAACTTGTCAAAGAAGATATCACAGGGATATTAGAAAGTATTTCACAATGACTAAAGGTGAAAATAGAATGTAACCAACAATGGGATACAGTTAATTCACAGAATAAAATTTATAACTGTAAATGCCTCCTTTAAAAAAGAAAAAAGGTCTTATAAGTCAATAACCTTATCTTCCATAATAACCTAGGGGGAAAAAAATAGACACAAAGCAAACAGAAGGAAGGAATAAAGATTAGAGCAGAGATCAACGAAATACATAATTAAAAATACAACAGAGAACATCAATAGACCCCAAAGTAAAACAAAATTGAAAAATATTTTGGTGGAATGATGAAGAAAAAATGAAAGTAGATGCAAATGCTAAAATTAAAAAAGAAGCCAGGATGGTGCTACCACTCATACAGAAATAGAAAGGATCATACCAAAATTAGGTAACTTAGATAACACGACAAATTCCTAGAAACATACAAATTTCTCAAAATGACCCAAGAAAAAAAGTGAAAATTTTAATAGGCCAATAATCAATTAAAAGGCAGAATTAGTAATTTTAAAACTTCCCACAAAGAAAATCCAGGCCCATTTGGAAGATTGGTGAATTCCTCCAAACATTTAAAAAAATTAATACTAATCTTTTATCATCTCTTCCAAAAAGTAAGATAGAACATTTTGCAACTCATTCTATGATGCTAGAAGTACCCTGATACAAAAGATATCACAACAAGTAAAAACCATGGAATGTCCTTTAGGCACATAGATGTAAAAATCCAACTAACATACTAACAAAGTGAATCCTACAACATTTAAAGTAGAAATTATCCCAGGAATGCAAGCCTTTTTTAAGATCTGGAAATCAATTAATGTAATACACCATATTAATAGAATAAAGGGCAAAAACATATATAAATCATCATAACAGGACCAATAAAAGATATTTCACAAAATTCAAAATTCACTCATGATAAAAATCTTCAGCAAACTTGACTAGATACAAAAACTCAAGCCACATATCTGCTGCATACAAGAATTGCATCTTACATTAAAAGACAAATAGACTCAAGGTGAAGGGATGGTCATCTATACTCCAGGCAAATGGAAAGCAGAAAAAAGCAGGCATTGCAATCCTATTCGCAGATGCAACAGGCTTTAAACCAACCAAAATAAGGAAGGATAAGGATGGACACTTCATATTTGTTAAAAGTAATACTCAATATGATGAGATTTCAATTATTAATATTTATGCACACAACCAGAACGCACCTCAATTTATAAGAGAAACTCTAACAAACACGAGCAACTTGATTTCCTCCAGTTCCATAGTAGCTAGAGATTTTAACACCCCTTTAGCAGTGCTGGATAGATACTCCAATAAGAAGCTAAGCAAAGACATTTTAGATTTAAACGTAACCATTCAACATCTGGACTTAACAGACATCTACAGAACATTTCATGCCAACAAAACTGAATACACATTCTTCTCAGCAGCCCACGGAACATACTCCCAAATCAACCACATCCTAGGCTACAAATATAACCTCAGCAAATTTTAAAAAATAGAAATTATTCTTTGCATCTTCTCAACCATCATGGAATAAAAGTTGAACTCAATAACACCAGGAACCTGCATACCCATACAAAAACAGGGAAGCTAAACAACCTTATGCTGAAGGATAGATGGGTTGTAGACAAGATTAAGAAGGAAATCACCAAATTTTTAGAACAAAACAACAATCAAGACACAAACTCTCAGAATCTCTGGGATACTGCAAAGGCAGTCATAAGAGGGAAATTTATAGCACTGCAAGCCTTCCTCAAGAAAACGAAAAGAGAGAAAGTTAATAAGGTAATGGGACATCTCAAGCAACTGGAGAAGTAAGAACACTCCAACCCCAAACCCAGCAAAAAAAAAGAAATAACCAAAATCAGAGCAGAATTAAATGAAATTGAAAACAAAAGAATTATGCAACAGATCAATACATCCAAAAGTTGGTTTTTTGAAAAGATCAATAAAATAGATAAACCTTTGGCCAACCTAAACAGGAAAAAAAGAGTAAAATCTCTAATTTCATTAATCAGAAATGGTAACGATGAAATAACAACAGACCCCTCAGAAATTTAAAAAATCCTTAATGAATACTACAAGAAATTCTACTCTCAGAAATATGAAAATCTGAAAGAAAACAACCAATACCTGGAAGTATGCCAGCTACCAAGACTTATCCACAATGAAGTGAAATGTTGAACTAGCCTATATCAATTTCTGAAATAGCATCAACTATACAAAATCTCCCTAAAAAGAAAAGCCCAGGACCAGATGGCTTTACATCAGAATTAATTCTACCAAACCTTTAAAGAAGAACTAGTACCTATATTACTAAACCTCTTCCAAAATACAGAAAAAGAAGGAATATTACCCAACACATTCTATGAAGCAAACATCACCTTGATTCTCAAACCAAGGAAAGACCCAACACGAAAAGAAAATTTATAGACCAATATCACTAACGAATATTGATGCTAAAATACTCAATAAGATCCTAACAAACAGAATCCAACAACACATCAAAAAAAATTATACACCATGACCAAGTG
>CAUYPK010134213.1:0-24461 GCA_963574355.1 Loris lydekkerianus | reverse complement strand
TCCTCAGAAGCAGCATAACAAAATCCAAACTTGGCAAAGAGCCACAGTATACAAAATAATGATAAGAGGCAAAGAGCCGAAATTCATTTTGGCCGGGAGCCGCATGCGGCTCTAGCCGCGTGTTCGCCACCCCTGCTAGTGCTTTAGTTTTTACATTAAATAGTATATTTGGGAAATCTATACCATAAAACTGCAGCAGCACTCCAAAATTGAAAAGTACTGCCAAAAAACAAAATGCTTACGAAAATAAACTACATATATCCCATGTAAAGGCTTTCTGTTACAACAAAAAATTACATAAGTTCTTAACATTAAGGGGAAAAACTAATTAAAAATTAAGTTCTGCAATCCAGTAACTTGGTTAGTACTAGGACAACTTCTGAAAGGCATTGCCTTGTGTCTAAACCCTTGTGAAATAACTTTCCATTACCCTTTCCATTTTACAAACTGTGGTATGTACAGTTTACATACCACAAAGCTCATTCATTGTAAATGTACAATTCACAGAGTTGTGCACCCATCACCACAACCTGACTATGGAGCATCATCATCCTTAAAAAAAAGAAATCCCTCTTTTCCAATTGCAGACAATCCCTGTTCCCACCCTCAGACAACCACGAATCTACTCTTCCTTTTTCTTCTTATAAAATCTACTTGAAACATGAAGCATTAAAAAGTATAGCTTTCTGCCCCTCATAAGCACAACCTTCCTTCCTTCCTGCTGCTTAGTGGTTCTCAGAAACCTTAAAACATAATCATTAGAATCGTGTAATGACAGCTATGATTTAACAATAAAAAAAAAGAAAAGAAAAGAAAAAAAAAAGAATCGGGTAATGAGTCAAAATGCCTCAGCTAAATTTCCCCCTTCAGGAAAAGAAAGAAGCCTAGCCCCTTTTAAGATTTCATCATTTTTACTAATTTTCAATTATAGGCATTAGGAATATAAATTCAGAAAAATGTATTACAAATATGAATAAATTAACTCCCCAAATTGGTATTTTCTTCCCCTTCCAGAAAAATGATGTAATTTTTAAAATATTCTTTTATTAAAAGACCAAAAGAACTCTAAGCAATTGTGTAGTGCTTAGCACGTAAGTAAAAAATAAGTGAATTCTATTAGTTGAACTGCTACTTAATAAATCCCTACTTTGTAAAATGGCCAAAATTAGGCCAGAATCTGAGCGTATAAACTCAAGGTAACCATAAACTATAAGGAAGTTTTCTGATCAAATACTCCCCGGGGTACAAACAATGGGCCACAGTTTTAGCAAAGCTGTGGGCAGGGACAAACAGCCAGTGGGCATACAAATTTCACAGTGCTTGCCTGCCTACTGACTCAACTGATTATTAAGTCAAAAATATTTTGTGTTGTGTTTTATCGTCTCACTCAGAATAACTTTTCACGTAATGATTAAAAAATAGAACACTATGTAAAATAAAACAAAACATTTAAGTGAAAAAAAAAAAAACACATCATAATCATAGTGTCTGTGGTAGCTCTCTGTAATTAATAAGGAGAGAAGCCTGGAAGATACCTGAATCAACTCACATTCAAAAACTATTAAACCTCCTAGCACTCTGGGAGGCTGAGGCTAGAGAATTAATTGAGGTCAAGAGTTCAAGAGCAACTTGAGCAAGAGCAAGACCTATCTCTACAAAAACAGAAAAATTAGTCAAGCATGGTGGCATATGCCTGTAGTCACAGCTACTCAGAAGGTAGGAAAATCACTTGAGCCCAGGAATTTGAGGTTGCAGCAAGCTAGGACTATGCCTCCCCACTCTAGCCCTGAGTGACAGAGTAAAACTGTCTCAAAACACTGTTAAACACTGTTAAGACTATCTCTTAACACTATTAAGCTATTCATTTATCACATACAGTATAACTGCATATGTCAATATGACGTGACTATAATGTAACAAAAATTCATTTCACAAAATTTTACTCATTTATAATCGCTTGTGCTATATAACATCTCCTTATTTCATAACTGGAATGCAACAGTGAATAAAAAGCATTTATGCAAAATCAGTCATTTCTGAAAAACTAAAATTAACCTTCACAAACCTTGTAATGCAGAGCTGCTACAAAAACTAAAAGGACAGACTTTTCTTGGCTAAAGGAGTTCCAGGCATGAGCTAGCAAGTAGGGAGCTGAGTTTATGTAGAACCATTTCTCAAATAATTAGACCTAATGGTCTCCTCAAGGGAATCTATAGATACAGGGCCAGGGAAGACTTTTCAATGTACCACTTCATGCAGAATCAGCAAGAGCCTCACCCCCTGCTAATTCCCTTAGAGGGGCTGACTGTGACTACTGGTAAGAGCCAGGGAGCAGCTGGGTTAGGGGAGCACCCCCTCTAGGACTTCAAACTGTCCTACCTTAGCACAGGCCTGTGGGTCAACCCTGACCCTGTCTTCTTTATCCCCTTACCAATGTCTTTCTTCCCTTCCCAAACGTGACACTTTTACCTCACTTGTCCGCAGTCTCCCAGCCCCACCCCCAAACACAGTTTATGTTTTACCACTTTTGATATATTTGAATTCACAGTAAAACATTTCTCAAAGAGTATCTAGTCCCTATTTTGGAGGGCATCTTTGTGCCAGGTCTATGAGGTTTCTGATGGATATCAATCACTATTTTTGCATCTCTATTATAAGTGGAACCAACTTACTAACCATGGCTTCATTCTGCTGACACTATCTTCAATGTCCTGCCTAATTTCATAAGTTGATTCTAAGCGGAAGAGGTTAAAGTTCCTTAGGAGGTAGTCATGAAGAGTCAAAAACTGCAAATTCAACTTAGGAAGAGCCAGACAACCTGAAAAGAAAAATAACACCCACACTTGAATTACTCTTTTATTCAGACATTTGTTCTGTATGTTTTAAAAGGCACCACAGATAAAAATCTAATGATATCTGAAAAGTATCTGTCATAATGTGTAATTTTCATTTTCACAAAAATATTGAAACTAGTTTAAGAAATACTATCTGTTACAAAGTAAGGATGAAGAATGAGTCTTATTAATACATGTAATCTGCACATCAGTGATTCATATGCAAACAGTGCTTTTTTGGGGGGTTGTTGTTGCAGTTTTTGGCTGGGGCCAGGTTTGAACCCGCCACCTCTGGTATATGAGGCCAGCACCCTACTCCTTGAGCCACAGGCGCTGCTCCAAACAGTGCTTCTTAAAAATACTTAACACTAATAATACAGTCTCAAGTAGTTAAAAATTCTTCCTTTATCACCTAACTTGTATTTGGCAAATCTTAAAATGCATACAGCAACCATAACCTTAGCCTATGACAAAATTTAGCAGGAAAACAGTATCAGTATGTCATTGCATAAATTCATTTCCAATGATCACTAATGTGCTCTGAACTTAACTTTTAGCTAAATTAAGGACAAGGCATTGCTTATATTTTATTAAGGATTCCCCCTTCTCTGACTACAATAATAAACACTATTCTTTTCTTTCTTTTTTTTTGAGACAGAGTTTTAGTATGTCACCCTCGGTAGAGTACCGCACTGTCACAGCTCACAGCAACCTCCTACTCTTGGGCTTAAGCGATTCTCTTGCCTCAGCCTCCCAAGAAGCTGGGACTACAGGCGCCCGCCACAACACCCAGCTAGTTGTCATTGTTGTTTGGCAGGCCTGGGCCAGGTTCAAACCCACCAGCCCAGGTGTACGTGGCCGCCACCCTAGCTACTGAGCTATAGGCGCCAAGCCCACTATTCTTTTCATTATCCTCACCACATAATATTTCCCTTCAACAGTCAGTGACCAAGCACCAAGTAGCAATAATCAAAAACGTTTAAAAGAAGAACCTCCAGGGCAGCACCTGTGGCTCAAAGGAGTAGGGCGCAGGCCCCATATGCCAGAAGTGGCAGGTTCAAACCTAGCCCCGGCCAAAAACTGCAAAAAAAAAAAACAAAAAAACCTCCAAACACATTTGACTGACAAATCATATTTTCGTCATCCTTATCCATACTATCAAGCAATAAAGAGTTTAAGGCAAGAAATAATTATGTGGCAAAATTTCACATCATTTATATTAGTAAGCCCTGACTTGTAATTTACCTCAATTTCTTTCAGGCCAGATGCTGAAAGAAGGTATCTCTTTTGATAGCACATTTTTATTTAAAAAAAAAAAAAAAAGACTATTAAAATGTCACCACTTTGCAGCCCTCACTGAATGAATAAATCTATCACAAAAGGAAAGACAAGCCGACGGCATGTGCCTCCTGAAAGAACACAGCACCACCAAGCCTCCTGCCACTGAGAGCATCAGCCTCTCCATTCCCATGCCAATTTGCAAGAAAAATAAAGAGCAGAGGAGTACACTGCTCTGTGCCATGAGAATTCAACAGAAAACTTGAGACTGTGGGAAACTCCATGGGTCAAACCAGGCCCTTCCACATATATATGCAGCAGGGTGGCAACTTGAGGCCTGAGGGCCACACGTGGTCTTCTAGATCCTGCAGTGCGGCCCTTTGACAAATTCAAATTTTACAGAACACATCCTTTTCTTTTTATTAACACAGTTGTTTGTTTTTATATGCTTATTTTATTTTTTAAATGAACATATTTAAAATACCAAGGAATAAAACAAGTTTCAACCAAATAATCCTCCCAGACTGACCAGCACAGTTAGAATATTAGTAAACCCTAAAGGCTAAATTGACAGCCGCTACACTCACGTTTAGTTCTAACTTCTCCTGCCTGACTGGCCCCTCTACCACACCAGGATAGTTAAGAGTTTATGGGGGTCGAGTACACCAGTTGGTTGCCAGGTCTTGACAACGGTGCATTATGTTTCTGTCTGAAGTGGAATTTGTGAATAGTTGCATGGCTCAACAGTATTTTTTCATTCTGTCTACTTAACAGCCCTTAATGTCAATGAAGAGGAATAGCACCGAAGGAAGCAAACAGATTTGTTAATGAGGATTGGGAAATGTAACATTATTCTGTTTCTCCTAAAGATAAGATGATACTATAATATCAACATTAAAGAAATTCACTGCTCATCAGCATTCTAACACTCATAAGGACCACCAATTTTTAAATTAGAGGGAGAAGAGCAAAAGGTTACATTGGAGAAATTAAAAGACAAAAAGCAGAAGCAAAGACAATTCTTCAAGCAGCAAGAATAAAACCTGAAGCAACTTATAAAGTAGCTTATAAACGCGGGGCAATAGGTCATCCAGTGACGTGAAAACTGTGAAAGAACGCCTTGTCAAAACTGGAGGACGTTTAGACCCCAACTACATTTCAAAGCAGAAATGTTTTCCAAAGGAGAACCATAACTGATCAGCAGGATGAATAGGCTTCTACTTAACAAAAAAACTTTGTAAAATAGTTCAAAAGGAAAATATATATTATTCAATCACCTTGGATAAATCTACTGATACTACCGACTCGGCACAGGCTTTATGTTTCATTTGGATCATACTAGAAGACTTTTTTTGCTAATGAGAAGTTACTCACTTTGGGAATTCTTGCAAACAGAGCACAGCCAACAGGTTATCTTCAACAACTTTCAAGATAAATATGAAGTTGGAATGAATCTGGTAAATATAGTGGGTATATGTACAGATGGCACATGTTCCATGACAAGAAAACATGAAGGGCTAGGCGTGGTGGTGGCTCATGTCTATAATCCTAGCACTATGGGAGGCCAAGGCAGGTGGATTGCCTGAGCTCACAAGTTCCAGACCAGCCTGAGCAAGAGCAAGACCCCATCTCTAAAAAAAAAAATAGCCAAGCATTGTGGTGGGTGCCTATAGTCCTAGCTACTTGGGAGGCTGAGGCAAGGGAATCCCTGGAGCCCAAGAGTTTGATGTTGCTGTGAGCTATGACGCCACAGCATTCTACCAAGGGTGACAAAGTGAGACTCGGTCTCAAAAAAAAAAAGAAAAGAAAAGAAAACATGAAGGGTATGTTGCATATTTAACAAGTATTAACAGATCCAGATATTCTCATTTCTTTTCATTGTATTTTGCATCAGCAAAACCTCTATGCTAAAGCTACTTCTTTAAGTGACATGTAGCAACAAGTTATAAGTATTATTAACTATATTCATGCAAGTACTAAATTGAAGGATGAGATACTCAGTGCGGCTTTTCCAAATCAGTCTAAAGTGCATTAGCTATTGCAGGGACAGGTGTCAGCCAAACCAACGTCTCTGTGAGAACAGAAAACTAAATTATGAAGAACAGAATCAGCAGTGTGAATTATTTAAAGAAGATTTCTGTAGGAGTGAAGCATTTTTGTGTGATCCCATGTCAAATCAAAACGAGTATTTCTTTGCAAGGTAAAACTAAGTCTATATATGATACAGCAAAAAAAAAATCTAAGTAAAGCTATGTTTGTTTGTTTTTTTAAGACAGAGTGTCACTCCGTTGCCCCAGGCTAGAGTGGCATGGCACTCACACTGGTCTCCTGAGCTCAAGTGATCCACTCTCCTTGGCCTCCCAACAGTGCTAGGATTACAGGCATGAGCCGCTGCGCCTAGCTCCCCTAAAAGGTATCTTTTTTCTTTTTTGAGAAAATCTCACTTTGTTGCTCTAGTAGAGTGCTGTGGCATCACAGCTCACAGCAACCTCAGACTCCTGGGCTCAAGGGATTCTCTTGCCTCAGCCTCCTGAGTAGCTGAAACTACATATGTCTGCCATAACACCCAACAATTTTTAGAGTCAGGGTCTGGCTCTGACTCAGGCTGATCTTGAACTTCTGAGCTCAGGCAATCCACCCACCTCAATCTCCCAGAGTGCTAGGTTTACACGTGCCCAGTCTAAAGTTATCTTCTTTCAAAATATTTCTTTTTCAAAAGAAAATTTTGGATAAACATTTTCCCCAGTTAGCAAAGGGCATTGATAAACAGCGTGATCTATATGAATCATCTGAAGAACATACAGCTGTTACAGACCTATTAATTGGAGAACACAATGAAAAGTTCATTAACTCTGAGAATTGTGATATCACACTCAAATTATCATTTCAGCCTCACCTAGTTGATATCACCAAAGCACCCAAAGAACTAAAGATAGAATTGATTAAGTTCTCAGTAGATGACACTTTTGAGTCATTGTTTAAAGCTACTAAAGAAATTGAAATATGGAAAAATGAGGTAGATTACCCACACCTTCAGCAACATGACTGAAAAATGCTTTCTTTTATTTCAACCTCATACATTCTCTTACCTAATCCAAATCAAAGTACCCTTAAGGTCACAAGTAACAGTTATCAGTGAACCTCCATGCTGTGGAGCAGTTCAAAATGCAACCAAGTATCTGACCACTTTCCAACAAAATGCAGACACAACAAAATCATTAAAAGGTTACTTAATTTTAAAATTAACAAATAGGTTAATAAACCGTAGCTCATTTGGCAGGGCACTGGCCACATATATGTAGGGTGGGGGGTTCAAACCTGGCCCGGGCCTGCTAAGCCACAGCACTCTACCGAGGGCAATAGCTTGAGACTCTGTCTCAAAAAAAAAAAAAAATAAATAAATAAAATAGGCTCGGCACCTATAGCTCAAGCAGCTAAGGCACCAGCCACATACACCAGAGATAGTAGGTTTGAATCCAGCCCGGGCCTGCCAAGCAACAATGACAACTACAATCAGAAAACAGCCAGGTGTTGTGGCAGGCACCTGTAGTCCAGCTACTTGGGAGGCCAAGGCAAGACAATCGCTTAAGCCCAGGAGTTGGAGGTTGTTGTGAGCTGTGATGTCACAGAACTCTAACCCAGGGTGACAGCTTAAGGCTCTGTCTCAAAAAAAAATTTTTTTTAATAAAAAAAATAATAAATTAAATTAAAAGTTTCCAATTTTTGAAATTATTAAGCATATAGTAGTTAGATTTCTACAAAATAATGTACATTTTCCAATATATCTAATTGAAGTTTCTTGAATGTGGCCGTATTTGATTATGGCTAAATTAATGCAGCTTTCCAACATGAAAAGGTTCCTCAGCCCCATTACAGAGGGTACTAGCAAAGTAAAAGATATTTTAAAAATGAAACCTGTAACCACGTAGCCAGCCATCCAGAACCCTCTCATGTCTCCCTCTTCCTAGTTACAGATGAAAGTAACCATTTCCTGACTTCTACAGCAATTACTATTTTGAATTTCTTTATAGTTTTATCACTGAAGTGTGTATCCCTAGACATGGGAAAGCAACACATTAACCATGGTAAAAACATAAAAGAATATGAAGATTGCCTATTCTGAAATCTAGGATAATTTTAGTCCACTGGGTTTAGGATATGACCGTGAAGTAATCATCCTCTTTTTTTGTTTGTAGAGACAGAGTCTCACTTTATTGCCCTCAGTAGAGTACTGTGACGTCACAGCTCACAGCAACCTCTAACTCCTGGGTTTAGGTGATTCCCTTGCCTCAGCCTCCTGACTTAGCTGGGACTACAGGTGCCTGCCACTCTGCATGGCTAGTTTTTCTATGTTTACTAGAGACAGTGTCTTGCTTTTGATCAGGCTGATCTCCAACTCCTGAGCTCAGGTGATTTACCTCACCTACAGACATGAGTCACAGTGTCTGGCCTAAAGTAACCATCTTAAGTAACTACGTAGGTCTCCATGAAAGTTTTCAGACAGATTGTGTTATGGTCCATTATTTCACTTCCAAGAAACAGTTGACAGTGTCCTTTTTGATTCACCCGTGCCATGCTACACCTTGCTCAGCTTATCATGTTGCTGAGGGGGATTCACTTGTTTCCATCCATGTGTATTTTACGTTTCTTGATTTATATATAATTCAAAACTTCCATAATGACCCACATATATCAGTACTTATAACTGTGATGACTTCTAATAATCAAGCCAATGTTCGAAAGATTTCCTGAAATTTCTTTTAAAATATGCCTTCAAAATAAATCAGAATGTACTTTTTTTTCCCTCTGAGACAGTTTCAAGCTGTTGCCCTGGGTATAGTGACAGGCGTCACAGCTCACAGCAACCTCAAACTCTTGGGCTGATGTGATTCTCTTGCCTCAGCCTCCCAAGGAGCTGAGACTATAGGCACTACCACAACACCTGGCTACTTTTTGTTGCAGTTGTCATTGTTGGTTAGCTGGCCCAAGCCAGGTTCGAACCCACCAACTTCGGTGTATGTGGCTGACACCGTAACCACTGTACTACGGGTACTGAACCCAGAATGCGCTTTTAAATATATCTGGTTGCAGCAAATTATCAAATGCAAAGCACTTTTGAACCAAAATCTGGGGAAATAGGTAGGTGAGACAATACCATTTTGGATCAAAACGAATGGCTTATTATCAACTAATTATAATGTCTTTTTTTGGTGGGAATTACCTGGCTTTACAAAGAATTCAAAAGAGGCTCTAAAAAATGCTTAGAAAAACAAAGCACTAGCAAATATAATTTATCATGTAACAAAACGAAAACTATACTCCCTACATTAGATCTCCCTGAAAAGATGGTCTTACTGCTTTATGGGCATATTTTATACAGGGTAACAAACTTATGTGTGTATATGTATACATACATATATACATACACACACACACACAGCAGAGTACAGCTAAATTTAATAAAATGTCTCAGTGCGAAGTATTCAAAATACTAAATCTTTCTTTCAAATTCCAAAATACTAAATCTAACTTCCGAATTTGAAGTTGGAATACTGCTAGGATACTAGAAAACCATCCTAATGTATACATTAGACTAGATGGAGTACTTTTTCAATTAGATGATAAATCCTACATTAAGTTTCACGTTACACCTGAATCCTGTATTTCTTTTATCATACCTTCCCCAGAATAGTACTCAGTTGGAACAATATTTTCATCCCATATAATTTTCTCAGTTGGATACAGAGGCATCTGATTCAACTGTTGAATCTGAGAAATTCGACGTTCATGACGAGATACCTAAAACAAAGGAAAACGGGTTCATACAGCAAGTTAGAAGAATCTTTTTTCAATCAAAACAATTTATGGAATAGGATGTTTCAGATCTGTCAGTTATTGTAACACTTTAATGTGAGATTTTTTTTTACTGTTCCCATTTTTTCCATAAATCAAAGATAAAAGAGGTACCAATAGTGTTAGGCTTCAAATGAGATAAACTTGAGATCAAATCGCAGCTCCTCTATTTCTGAGCCATGTAAAATCTGGCCAAGTTACTTTAACCTTCCTAACCTTAGTTTCCTTTTCAGTAAAACAGACAAAGTATCACTCACCTCTCAGTTTTCTTATGAAAATGAAATGGCATTTTCTAACACAGTATCCAAGTCTCTGGCACATGCCAATGGTTTAAAAACCACAGCACTAGGGAGGGTGTGGTTGCTCACACCTGTCATCCTAGCACTCTGGGAGGCTGAGGCAGGTGGACTTCCTGAGCTCACAGGTTCAGGACCAGCCTGAGTGAGAGTGAGACCTTGTCTCTAAAAATAGCCCGGGAGTTGTGGCAGGCCTATAGTCTCAGCTACTCAGGAGGCTGAGGTTAAGAGAATTGCTTGAGCCCAAGAGTTTGAGGTTGCTGTGAGCTGTGATGCCACAGCACTCTACCCAAGGTGACAAAGTGAGAGTCTGTCTCCCAAAAAAATAAATAAAATAAAAACCACAGCACTTAGTATTAACTAACATAAAAAATAGGAGTGTTAATAGTTTTCATTCTTATACTAACTAGCTGTACAATCTGGGAAAGAGTATTATTCCCTGGACTCAGTCTTCTTCCTTGTAAAATAAGAGGACTTGAAGACCTCTATGTACCCATAATATAGTAATCTATCTCAAATATAAAAATAAGCTGTAACCTAATTAACAATGTTAAAATACTGACATTTGAAAATGTATCAAATTCTCTTTGGTGATGATAGCATTATCTTAAGAAAAAAGACATCTTGGTATCTAAACTATATATATATTATGATTAAAACATTGAAATATATGTATGTTTAATATGTATTAATAGATTAATATATTAATATATATTAAATATACATATATTTCAATGTTTTAATCATAATTTGGATATTAGCAAAATCCAAAACCTAAGGAAAATCCTTTAGGGAAAAGAAAAAATTAAAGATAATGTTGTAACACAATTAATTAAAAAAAAATTTTTTTTTGGTATAATTATTTAAATCTTAAAGATAAAATTCTAACTAGAAGACCCTAAAAGGAATAAGACCAACTTTATACTCAAATTTATTTTCAATTAGAAGGATTCCTGGGGGAAAAAAAAAATCCTTATTTCTTTCCATAGTCAGTTTATCATCAACCCTCAAATCCATCTGTCAGAATATAGCACAAGAAATTTTTAGGAAGCACTATAGTCAGAGACAAGAAAAAGCAACATGTAAGAAGGAAGGCGAAGATGGTGACCCAAGACATGATGGAAGTAAACATGTCGATAAAAAAGTATTTTCTATACTTGAACTAATTTAAAACACTTCCCAAGAATTTCTCCCCCAAATGGCACTTACACATCTGTCACTAGGCTTAAAACACTTGCTACAAATAGTTTCCTGTCACTGCTCCCCAAACCTGGCATATCATTTTCTTTGCTACAGTGACAGACCGTATTTCACATCCTATACTTTTTGAAAGTATTTGCTTCCAAAATAAACTCTGATATAGTGTATCTAATATATAGTATAGTTCCGCATGTATAAGAAATACATATACATGTATACACATCAACACAATATATGTTTGTTTAGGAACAAAAATGTTTGAAATATGAAAAGCTATTGGACTTTATAGCTGTCAGGAAACAAACAAAAAAATAAATTACTATTCTGTTACCCATCAAATCAGCAAAATTTGAAGACTAATAACATCAACTGCTAATAAGACATGAAAAGACATACTTTAATACACTGTTGATGGAAACATACACCTTTGGGAGGATAATGTGACAGCACCTTTTACATTTTAAGTAAGCTCATGCTTCAAATAATTTCACTTCTAGGTATCTCTCCTAAATGTCCATACATGGTATAAAGAGACATGTACAAAAATGTCATCATTATTTGTACAAGAGAAAGCTGCCAACAATCTAAATATGGGGATATGGTTAAATACTATCTAATTTATGAAATATTATATTGAAGTACATCAATTTATGAAATATTATATTGAAGTATTGAAGTACATCAATACTACACAAATAAATTAAGCCTCCAACATAATATTAAATTTTTAAAAAGTAGGCAGGGCACAGTGGCTCATGACTGTAATCCTAGCACGGTGGGTAGATTACTTGAGCTCAGAAGTTCAAGACCAGCCCAACCAAGAGTGAGACCTAGTCTCTTAAAAAAAAAAGCTGGACACTGTGGCAGGTACCTGTAGTCCCAGCTACTTGGGAGGCTGAGGCAAGAGGATTGTTTTAGCCCAAGTTTGAGATTGCTGTGAGCTATAAAGCTATAGCCCTCTACTGAGGGTGACAAAGGGAGACTGTCTCCAAAAAACAAAAAAATAAAATAAATTTTGGCTCGGCACACCAAGTTTGAGGTTGCTGTGAGCGCTATGACACTCTACTGAGGGTGACAAAGGGAGACTGCCTCCAAAAAACAAAAAAATAAAATAAATTTTAGCTGAGTGGTTAGGGTGCCGGCCACATGCACTGGGGCTGGTGGGTTCGAACCTGGCTGGGGCCTGCAAATAATGACAACAACAAAAAAATGGCCATGCATTGTGGCTGGTGCCTGGACTCCTAGCTACTTGGGAGGCTGAGGCAAGAGAATAGCTGAAGCCCAAGAGTTTGAGGTTGCTGTGAGCTGTGATGCCACAGCACTCTACCGAGGGCAACATAGTGAGACTCTGTCTCACAAAAACTAAATAAGAAAATAAATAAAATAAAATAAAATAAAATATAAAATAAAACAAAATTTTAAAAAAGCATGCTGCAAATATAGCACGATTCAATTTATGTTTTAAAAACTACAAAAGTGGATTTCTATAATGTGTATATTTTTACATAAATGTACAAAAAAGTTGTGGAAGGAGTTAAGTGTTGATTTAGGTATTTCTTTATTATAACAAAATGCACTCATGTATTACTTCTAAAAGCTAAATCAAACAAAAACCACAATTCTTTTAAAATCTGGAAGGATATACATGAAAGTGTTGACAATGTTTAACTCTGGAGAATAAAATGGAGACCCAAAGGGAATAACATTCCTACTTTTTAACCTCAAATACCTCTGTATTATGCTTTATTTATAAAATCATATATTACTTTAATTAAAACGTTAAAAAAAGGCCAGGCACAGTGGCTCATGCCTGTAATCCTAGCACTCTGAGAGGCTGAGGTGAGGGGATTGCCTGAGCTAAGGAATTCGAGACTAGCCTGAGCCACAGCAAGACCAAAAAAAACTTTATAAGAAAGTAAAGTTAAGGCCCCTCGTTTCAAAACATGACTGAGAAATCCCTTTGAATTCATAAACCACTTAGTTATATAATGTACCCTATTTCTAAGAGATTTTTCTATTGATATATAACCTAATATTCAATATATTATGTTTAAATAATCACTTTTAAAATAAATACATATGAATGTGTTTATTCAAATGTATGCAGTGTGTGTGTAACTGTGACCTCCTCAAAGGCAGGAATGATGCCAGCTGTACATGTCATATGTACCACCAATGCCAAAATACAGTATCTGACGCAGAAGCCCCTCAGAAAGCTTTGCTGAAAGAATGAATCCATGCCCCAAAGCAGTTTTAAGAGGTTAAAGACTTGAGAAAAAGTATTCAAAGGATAAAAACACATGGTAATTATGTACATAACCTTAAGTCAAAAAGAACCATCATATCTTTATGAATGATTTTAAAAGGCATGGAAAATCGTGTTCAAAATCCAGAGCACACTAATACTTACCAGCAATTCTAGAAGAAATTCTTTATCAAAAGTTGTGTCTTCATTTTTAGGAAGTGTTGGCAACAAGCAGAGGTATGATGCCACCTGGTGGAGGGTGTTTGAACTGCAGGATAAAGAACATTCAATGTATTCATAGCATGTTACTTGACTTAATTACTTCGCCTTTCAAAAAAAGTATTTCTACAGATAGCTTAAAAAGTAAACACAATAGGCTTGGTATCTGGGGCTCAAGCAGCTAAGGTGCCAGCCACATACACCCGAGCTGGTGGGTTCAAATCCAGCCCAGGACAGCCAAACAACAATGACGGTTGCAACCAAAAAACGGCCAGGTATTGTGGCGGGTGCCTGTAGTCCCAGCCACTAGGGAGGTGGAGGCAGGAGAATCGCTTGAGCCCAGGAGTTGGAGGTTGCTGTGAGCTCTGATGCTACAGCACTCTACCCAGGGTGACAGCTTGAGGCTCCGTCTCAAAAAAAAAAAAGTAAACACAATAGTATGACACTGACAGCAAGTAACAATCAGCAATATGAATATTAAACCTTTAATATAAGGTTCTCAAAGTGTTTTCTGAATACCTCTCATGGTACTTGAGATCCTATCAGCACGTCCACAAAGACAACACTTTTTAAATATTAAGACACTGTTTTCCTGTCTTTATTTAATAAACACTGGCAATGCAAAAGCGATGGCGGGTAAAACTGCTGACATGCATCCAGGCAGTGGGACCAACATGTATTATAAAGCAGTCATACTATTCCTCACTTAACAAACACAGGTTTTTATTTAAGAATGTCTTTGATAAAGTGGCAAAAAATTATTAATGCTATTAAATCTGGGCTAAATGAGTATCCATTTTTAAAGAATTCTGTGTGACAAAATGAGAAGTATGTATTCTGCACACAATTTTTACTTGAAAGAATGACTGATAAACTACATATATTTGGCCTTTGGATAGAAGGAAAATTTATTTTCAAATATCTGAATAAAATAAGCCACTACTTGTTGCTATTGTAAATCTGAATTTGAATTTCCAAGTGAAAACTTGCAATCGCCACCATGCGCGGCACAGCTTTCCACTGCTGAAATAGTTTCATCACCCCGCAAAATTCCCTCGTGACACTTTAATTTTCTTCTGTCCCCCTGAGTAGAGTGTCATGGTGTCATCATAGCTCACAGCGACCTCAGTCTCTTGGGCTCAAGTGATCCTCTTGCCTCAGCCACCCTTGTAGCTGGGACTACTGGGGCCCACCACAGCACTGCTATTCTAGTTTTTCTGTTTTTAGTAGAGACAAAGTTTCACTTTTGCTCAGGCTGGTCTCAATTTTTCTACTACGTTAGGTATCTATAGATATGCTATGAGCTATCTATCACAGTCAATAAATGTACGGCACTATTCCTAGCACTTTATTTTTTATTTTTTTATTATTATCTTTTTTTTTGTAGAGACAGAGTCTCACTTTACGCCCTCAGTAGAGTGCCGTGATGTCATAGGACTCACAGCAACCTTTAGCTCTTGGGCTTCCGCGATTCTCCTGCCTCAGCTTCCAGAGCAGCTGGGACTACAGGCGCCCACCACAACACCCGGCTATTTCTTGGATGCAGTTTGGCCAGGGCTGGATTTGAACCCGCCACCCTCGGTATATGGGGCCGGCGCCCTACTCACTGAGCCACAGGCGCCACCCTATTACTAGCACTCTCAACAAAGTGTGTCAGCAGATACTAAGTGCCAGAAAATGTTACTAATTTTATACATATTAAACATGCAAAAACTTTCCTAATTACACCTCTAATAGCACACATGATGAATCTTTACTGCTTTCTGTTGTATGTTGTTTATGACCCATGGCATTGAACAGTTTTATGTTCTACCCAAGAAAAACTTAAGACCTAGGAAAATTGTGTAAGTCATAAAAAATAAATTCTGCCAAAAGGATAGATAATTGCACTTGAATAATTCAAAGATATCAAACTACTAAAGAGAAACACAAATTCTAGATGTCAGTAAAGAGTGAAATAAGAAGTAAAATTACCTAAAGTTCTCCAAAAATGATTAAAAAGCAACAAAAAATAGACTTCAAAAAAATGTGACACCAAAAGAGAAGATGTACTTTTTCTTACACATTATCTTACCTAAGAGGTCCAAAACACTTGACCAAGGATCCCCGAGTATCTACTTCTGCCACATTTGAAAGGGCAAAATCATAGAGTTCAGGGAAATGTGCAAAAGCAGCTCTCTACAAAAGAAAAAAAAAAAAACAACAATAATTAATATCTACACATTAAGATACAGATCTATAACTTATTTACTATGTAATGGAAATATTAACACACTTCTCTCCCTTCACTTCTCATATATGACCTTTGCCTTATTCAGTCATAATCAATACAATGGGTAAAAAACTAAAATTGGTCTAGAAATGTAAAAACAAAAATTAGTGTTTAGGGTGGCGCCTGTGACTCAAAGGAGTAGGGCGCCAGCCCCTTATACCAGAGGTGGTGAATTCAAACCCAGCCCAGCCAAAAACTGCAAAAAAAAAAAAAAAATCAGTGTTTAGTTTTCTAGGGTTTTCTATTTTTCTTTTAAAGGAAGGCACTGAAGCTGGGGTGCAGAAATTGCGTCTCAGACAGGGCCACCCAACACCAGCATTCAGTTTTTGATTTGTAGAACTAGATTTTGAACATATTGTACTTGAATATAGCCACGAAGGCTAGCTTTGCTAATAGGATGGAAGCAAAAACCAAACACTTTATTATCAAGAAATGGCCTGCTGAGAGTAAAAGAAAGTCCCAAGGTAAACTGCCACTGGAGAAACAAAATGAAGGAGAGGTCGGAGACACATTACGCTGTGTCCCTTTGGGTAAGCTGGGAAGCCTGGGAAGGCCGTGCACTGTTAACACTCTCAAACAACAGGGGCTCCAAGGCAACAGCAGCTCTATGGGGCTTTAATACAACAGGGGCTCCAAGGCAACAGCAGCTCTATGGGGCTTTAACAACAAAGTAACTAAGATGATAACTCTAGTCTTCCTTGATGCCCATGTGGCAGAAGAAAGATTCACAAGTGTTCATATGCTCCATGGTGGATGACACAGAAGGCTGCCAAGGTTATGGGTAAGCCTGCCATGGAATTACTGCAGACAACAGCAAGACGACCCCGAAACCCAAGCCAGAAATTGAGCCTTATCAGGCAAGAAATGAACGAGAGTCAGCTCTCAGGAGAAGGCTAGCACCATCAGGATCAAAGTTGAGGTCTCCTCAGTAGGGGAAACAGCCAAGTTCCTTGGGAGCAATCCTCACACCTTGCCTGTGCCAACACAACAGACTACACACCACGGCAGCTAAGGGAACTTCAAAAGCAGAGGCAGATATCTGAGCTCATTCCTCTTCCAAAATAACAACGCTACCTTAGCATCTTCACTTATCCAGAAGCTACTTTGAGAAAGAACAAGGAGAACTCAATTCTACTTGAGACACAGTAGAACTGATAACAAAAAAAGAATTCAAACTTAACGTTTGTTAAGTTTAACTCTTTAAAACAAACAAAACTGAATTACATTAAATTGATAAATAAAAGCTTCCTCTGCCCTCAGAGAGTAGGGTTTAAGAGCAAGAGAGCAGTCATTGAAGACAAAGGTACTTTTTTGGTATATCTGAACTACATTGGCAAATTTCAGTCTCATTACATGTGTTTACCTTAAAAATGTGCAAAATGCTCATACATACATGTTGAAATACACGTTCATAAAACAATAGCAGAGCCAATACATGTATGTGTCAAACTGGTCCACTAATTCTGAGTACCAAATATCAGTATATTGATTCACAAGAGTTGAACGATAAATTCATAAAAATTAGAAACATCAAAAAAAACTAAAAACGAAAATATTTTGAAAGTAATACCTTCTTCTACTTGTGTCTATACAAAACCTAAATTTTAGTATAACCCTACTTTATGGAGCATAGTTAAAGGCTATAATGCACTTCAATTACCTGCAGAGAAGTAATTCTATCATAGTGAATTGTAGTCATCTCATTCTCTGTCAGAGCATTTCCAGTCTGGTCATTAATTTCAAAACCAGTGTAGAACTTGAGCATGTCCAAAAGCTGAAAAGATACAATTAAATTAATAAACTGCATGAACATAAGATCAAGAAAACATAACACTATTTATTATCATATACCTTCTCAGAAGTGCTACAAACTTGGAATGTAAACAAAAGTAGTTTTAGGCCAAGAGTGGTGGCTCACATCTGTAATCCAAGCACTCAGGGAGGCCGAAGCGATTGGATTGTTAGAGCTCAGGAGTTTGAGACAAATCTGAACAAGAGAGAGATCCCGTTCTCTAATAAAAATAGAAAAAATTAGTCAAGTGCTATGGTCCGCCTGTTGTCCCAGTTACTTGGGAGGCTGCGGCAGGAGGAACGCTTAAGCATACGAGTTTGAGCTATGATGGCGCCACCACATACTACCCAGGGTGACAAAGTGAGATTATATATATATATATATATATACACACACACACACACACACATATATATATATATAAAAGAAAAAAGCAAGAACTTATATTCTGATACATTAATGCTTACCTGGGAAAAAAGATGGCCATCCCCTTCCCTATGAACAAGATTGGAAAGGTAACAGTGAACCAAAAGGTGGGAATCATCGAGGATGGTATTAAACCAACGCCTTGTGGGTAGTAGGGCCTAGGAAAAGTAAACATGATAGTAAAAATCTACTGATTTTTGAATGACATCATTTGTGACCACTATTCCAATACTCCAACACTCATTTCAAGAAACCACATTACTTCCCCAGATAAGGAACAAATGAATTTTCTTTCTATTTCCCACATTAAAGAAAGGAAAGGAGGCGTGGCTCCTGTAGTTCAAGCGGCTAAGGCGCCAGCCACATACATTGGATCTGGTGGGTTCAAATCCAGCCCAGGCCTGCCAAACAACAATGACAACTACAAGCAAAAAATAGCCAGGAGTTGTGGCTACCCCCACAACTACTCCCAGCTACTTGGGAGGCTGAGGCAAGAGAATCACTTAAGCCCAGGAGTTGGAGGTTGATGTGAGCTGTGATGCCACAGCACTCTACCCAGGGTGGCAGCTTGAGATTCTGTCTCAAAAAAAAAAAAAAAAAAAAAGGAAGGCAGGCAGGAAGGAAGGAAAGGAAAGGAAAGGAAAGGGATTCAATCTGAATTATATCAACTGAATTTGACCTCAAATTCATACCTAAAAGTATGAAATCTTTTTCTTAAAGAACCTTAATTAAAAATAGCAATTATATTTTTCTTCATCAACATTAAACACAGAAAAGTGAGGTGATCTAAAGAGTAGACAATATATATAATCATGACTTTAGCCATCTGCAAAACCTCCACATAAAGGGGTATTAAAATAAAGTATGACAGAAAATTAATTGCCATTGCTGGACTCATGCTTAGTAACCACATTAAGGTTTTTTCTAAAAAAACAGAAGCCCATGCTAAATGGGTCGTTTGAAAACTTCACAGGGCAATTACTTGTGATTTCCTTCTGTGTGACACCCTTAAACAAGTACAAACTGAGTACTTTACAGTTTGGTAAATTAGTATTTCATATATAATCATAAGCTTAATCTTAGACCCTTAATGATTATATAGCAGGAAAGTCACTATAGACATCTTACCTCTAGATCAATCATAAGTTCAATGAATCTTTCACAGTAATGAACTTTGTCCATGGTGACAGGTTCTAGATATAAGAGAGAAAACATGTTAGGCCATCTGTATGCTATTTCTTGAAACTGGCAGTTATTTAATAATTTAAACAGTCCCTTATGCATCAGAACAGGGCTGAAGTTCAGAGTAAGAATCTCTCATGTATTTTTTAAAAGGCAAAGGCAGACCTTACCCTTATAGTTAGCTCAATAAATGTGAGAAAATGAAAAATCAAACTTGGACCAGAAGTGCGTTTTGAGGCAAGGCATGATGGTTCACATCTGTGAGCCTAGCACTTTAGGAAGCTGAGGTAGATGGACTGCTTGAGCTCAGGAGTTTGAGACCAGCCTGAGCAAGAGCAAGACCCCCGTCTCTACTAAAAACAGAAAAACCAGCTGGGCATTGTTGTGGGAATGGCCTATAGTCCAGCAACTTGGGAGGCTGAGGCAAGAGGATGGTTTGAGCCCAAGAATTTGAGGTTCTGTGAGTTATGACACCACAGCACTCTATCTAGGGCGGCGGAGTAAGAGTATTCCCCCGCCCCCCAAAAAAAATGCATTTTGAAATTCAAGTTTGCAAAAATATTTTAAAGGTATCAAATTTATAAAACTACTTTTAAGTGATTAGATTTTGAAAAATGTAGGTAGAAAATCAGAAGACAGTTTTTTTGCGTCAAGTCTGTGCTCCACTTTCCTTATAGTCTTCACATAGTAAACTTCTCAAAGTTCTCTCATATGTATAAACAGATGTATACACAAATATATACGTATGTATTACTTTGTGTATTACTTTCGATATTAAAATGCCAATAATACACAAAGCAATAAAATGCTTTTTAAATCACTGTCTTATTTTATGCTATTCATGAGGATGATGTGCTATTTTTATAAACATTTATTTTTGTTTTTAAATAATTACAACCTTATGACACGAAATACTTTCAGAGTACAAGTTTTTTTTCTAATGCCAGAAAATGGGCTACAATTTAACCAGCTAAAACCATCCTGCCAAAATGGTTTCATTTAAAATGGAGATAATTTTAGGGTCCTCATTGCTGCTTAGTTTAAGTACTCCCAGCAGTGACAAACCTTGTGCCAGACCTATAGGAGTCATCTTATAAATGTTTAAATAAAAATCCACTTATTTATTTGTAGTGTATAGGAAAGGCTTTATGTGAAGAAAGAAACATGAATACTTTTGTGATTAATATAGAAATATTAACAGGAACTTCCCTGAAATTCTATGCCCATAATACAGACCCTGAAATCACAAAATCATAGAATTTAACAGCTACAGAACAGTTTAGGGAACATTTGTTCTAATTCTCACTCTGCCACCCTGGAAGAGTGCTGTTGTGTCACAGCTCACAGCAACCTCAAACTCTGGGGCTCAAACAATTCTCTTGCCTCAGCCTCCCAAGTACCTGGGACTACAGACGCCTGCCACAATGCCCAGCTAACTTTTTTCTATTTTTAGTAGAGCTGGGGTCTTGCTCTTGCTCAGGCTGGTTTTGAACTCTGAGCTTGGGGGATCCACTTGCCTTAGTTTCCTAAAGTGCTAGGATTACAGTCCTGAGCCACTGCATTCAGCCATTGAGAAAATCTACTCTAGATCTCCACTTTCCAGACGGGGAACCCAAGGGTCAGAGAAAATGACCGATGAATGTGTGGAGCTATACTTGTAAGGGCTGGTTAGGCCTGGAACCCATGTTTTCTGAGAAGTACACATAGCTGTTTAAACTAAAAAATTTAAAGGAACAATTTTTAAATTATATCTTGTCAAATCTGCCCTTTGTTGCTATCTTTCGTTCTTGTTACTGTCAAATGGAAATATTTTTGTCCAAAGCTTAAAAAGTAAACAAACTCTGTATCTTTATTTATAACTTGAGAAAATTACTGGCAATGACCTATTTAAAATTAGGAAACAGGCTCGGCACCTGTGGCTCAAGCGGCTAAGGCGCCAGCCACATACACCTGAGCTGGCAGGTTCAAATCCAGCCCAGGCCCGCCAAACAACAATGACAACTGTAACCAAAAAATATCTGGGCGTTGTGGCGGGTGCCTGTAGTCCCAGTTACTTGGGAGGTGGAGGCAGGAGACTCGCTTGAGCCCAGGAGTTAGAGGTTGCTGTGAGCTGTGATGGCACAGCACTCTACCCAGGGCGACAGCTTGAGGCTCTGTCTCAAAAAAATAAAAATAAAAAAAATAAAATTAGGAAACAATGCTTGGTGCCCTGGTGAATAAAGTTATGTGTTTTTATGTTAGCTGGCTATACTAGCCACAAAGCTCATGAAACAAATCTTGTTCTTTCAATTTCAGACATAAGGTGGCGCCTGTGGCTCAGTGGGTAAGGCACGAGCCCCATATACCAAGGGTAGCAGGTTTGAACCTGACCCTGGCCAAACTGCAATAAAAAAATAGCTGGTCATTGTGGTGGGCACCTCTAGTCCCAGCTACCCGGGAGGGAGGCTGAGGCAAGAGACTCGCCTAAGCCCAGGAGGTGGAGGTTGCTGTAAGCTGTGACGCCACAGCACTCTTACTGATAAAGTGATACTCTGGTCTCTTAAAAAAAAAAAAAAAAGAAGAAAAAGAAAAAAAATTCAGGCACAAATATATCCTTGTCATTTATCTCTTAGGTATATGGCAAGTTTTTTTCCTTTTCCTGATAGATGTCCTAACATCACAGACCATCCCATGCAGATTTCCAACAAATGTTATTGATGTGTTATTTTTATGGCTCTATAAAATGACACTATATAAACCTTCTTGAAGTCTTTTAAAACTTAGCTTTCTCTGGGTCGGCACCTGTAGCATAGTGGTTGTGGTGCCAGCCACATACACCGAGGCGGGATAGTTCAAACTTAGCCTGGCCAGCCAGACAGCAATGACAACCACAACAAAAAATAATTGGGCATTGTGGTGGGTGCCTGTAGTCCCAGCTACTTGGGAGGCTGAGGCAAGAGAATCGCTTGAGCCCAAGAGTTTGGGGTTGTTGTGAGCTGTGCCACCACAGCACTCCACTGAGGGCGATATAGTAACACTCTGTCTCAAAAAAAAAAAAAAAAAAAAAGAAAAAATTAGCTTTCTGTTTCCTAACTATATAATCCAACCACCTTTGTACCCTCTGAAAACAGACATGCTACTTTCATCAACTTGTTGGTTCTTTCACCAGCAGGCTGACAAATTGTGATTAAAGACCAAAGTTAAGAAATTGTGACTTCTATGACATATATATCCTGCTTACGCTAGAGTAAGATTTCTTAGTCCACTTTTCTCTTTCTGAGTAAACTTGCCTTTAAAAAAAAAGAAAAAAAGAAATGTTGTCTTCTGACAGCACATAAACAATAGTGGCAACAGCTAGCGGTTTATAGGCTGTTAAAATTGCTGCAGGCCCTTTTTGGTTTTTAAATCTAGATGATCCTAGATAAGCATTCCATAGTTACAGACATCAATTTTCATAACTTTAGTTATTATGGACATTAGTAATTCAAAGCACTCTTTGTGCCAAAAAAACCCAATCTTAGTCCTCTTTTTAGGTTTAAGGCACTTAATGGCAATATTTAAATGTATTAATTCTAATGTGGTAATCTTGAAAAAAATTATTAAATTTAAAAAATAAATAAAATATCATTAAACAATGTCATCTAACAGCATATATACCTCTAACGAGTAAATAATGCTCTGTTCGCCTTCAGAAAATGCTTATAAAAATCTTGCAAACCTAGCATAATTTAATTAACCCCTTTTGGTAAAAGATTTATAATACATACCATGTGCTATACACACATGGGTATGTATAGCATAGTCACGGTATATTCTAATATAGTCTGTATTCTGTATAGTATACACTTATATTTTTTTCATCAATAAATGGGGGTCATGATGGAGAGAAATCCTTCCCATTTAGTTTTGTAAGTAGTATCTCAAAAACAATCCTCCTCTTTTCCTCCAAACAGTATTTGATGTTGCTTAAAAACACTATTTAGCGCTGTATTATAATACAAACAATATGTGTATAAGGCCTGTTGATCTTCTTGTATACAACCATATACCAGTACATTGTATAGGACCTACATCTAGTAATTAAATGCAAAAAATATTTGCTAAATAATTGAACATTTTAATAACCATGCTGGTGCCTTTAATATAATCCTTTAAGGCAGTCCCAATACTTAGACTGGTAATATCCTTGAAATGAGGAAACATACAATTTGTCGTTACAGTTCAAATTATTCCATAAGCAGTTTTTAGACTAAATGTGAATGAATACCATAGAACATCTATATAACTTTACAAATGTGCTAAGTGAAAGAAGACAGTTACCAGAAAGTGGTACTGATTTCAGCACAGAGATAAACTTCTGGATGAGTTGTGAAAGAAACCTTCTTTCTTGATAGGCTCTAAAATCAGAAAGAATATGAACAAATATTTTTGAAAAATAATTTTTAATTTTTAATTTTAAAAAATTAAAAAGTAAATTTTAAATGTTGATCAAGACTTTCTTAAATTTCCCACATTTCATTTCTCTCTAAAAGTGGAGCCGTAATTTAAATAATTGCTTCTTCTTTGTACATAAATATAGTGTTATATGAAGAAAAGAAAAGCCACATTACTGGCCTAATAAGCCAGTCAAGTAAGATGGCTTTTTCTCACTGCAGAAGTTTTCACTTGTGATTTAAGGCTCAGAACTAGAAAGGAGTTTTCGAAATTTCACTTACATTCTGTCTAACATTAAAATTCTAACATTTAGGGCGGCACTTGTGGCTCAAAGAAGTAGGGCGCTAGCCTGATATGCCAGAGGTGGCAGGTTCAAACCCAGCCCTGGCCAAAAACTGCAAAAAAAAAAAAAAAAAAAAAAAAAAAAAAAAAACAAAAAAAAATTAAATTT